>JADBJO010032503.1:0-15619 GCA_016801955.1 Conus betulinus
GCTTGTGCGTTTGCCCCAGCCATGTTTGCTCATCACAGAACAGATGGTACTCACAGATTTTGCATTAAAAGATAGCCTACAGTACATAATAGAATGCTGCGCTTTGTTTTACCCACATGTATGGTAAAGTGAGCTTGTGTGATCTTTCCAGTTTTATTTTTTTCCATTTTTATGAGTGTCTCTGTGTTTGCGTGTGTGTGTGTGGGTGTGTGTGTGTGTGTGTGTGTGTGTGTGTGTGTTTGTGTGTGTATGTGTGTTTGTGAGTGGTTATCTCTTGGTTTTTGCTCTCATAATACAAGCACTAGCACAATACAATTTGGCTGAATGAGAAACATTGATAGCTGTCCATCCACTCCCTGCATGGAGATTCCACTAGATGGTGAAGGCCATAAATCTGCCAGTGACATGCCCAGCATTGTAGGAAGTTTCACAACATGGACTTTCTGAGAAATGGTGATCATTGTTCACAATTATTGCTTTGTAGTACACTGATAATGCTATGCAGAGATGTGCGGATATTGCAACAAATATTATGTTCTATCTGAACAGGACCATCTAATGCAGGTCGTATCTGTAAGCAAAAGAGCAGATACACATCATGCTAAATGTAGTCTAAGATTGACCACATAAAGAAAAAAACATCTTTTCTGACTGATGCCAGATAAAGATTGTCTGTGTGTGAGTCAGGTCAGTGAAGCCACAGGATGCCTTTCTGATGATGGCAAATAGAGATTGTGTCTGTGGTGAGTCAGGTCAGTGAAGCCACAGGACGCCTTTCTGATGATGGCAAATAACAGAGATTGTATCTGTGGTGAGTCAGGTCAGTGAGCCACAGGATGCCTTTCTCTACTGATGCCAAACACAGGATGCCTTTCTGACTGATGCCAAATAAATAGATTGTGTCTGTGGTGAGTCAGGTCGGTGAAGCCACAAGAAGCAGCACATTCAATGGATTTGGTTGTTTCCACTGTGACAGTCAACAAACCATGCCAACACATGCCTTTGGGATTGGAATTGAACACACATTTTAAAGAGCAGATACAAGAGGGGAAATCTGAAAGGGATCTTTTTTAATTGCTCTTTGTGCAGATGTATATGAATAAGGTAAGGTAAGGTAATGTTGCTTATAGCCCAGCCGACCGCAAGGGCCATATTGGGGCTGTCACCACGTTCAAGTCAACTCATAAATCATCCCAAAAAAATCACACCCAAAAATAACAAACAAAAAAAACACCATTCACACATCTCTTTAAAATACACCTTCTAAAAACTTACCACAAGCTTCGTTAAAAATCTTTCTTCCATAAATTCTAAGATCAGATGAAAAGTGTTGATCTCTTTCAGAAACTCAAAGATCATGTCAGGTGGGACATCTCTGAACAGGGTTCCCATGGAGTCTGCTGTAAGGTGTTTATGTCTCACATCTTGCAAGTCCCAGCACTCTAAAGGAGTCTGTTTCACACTGTGAGTGGTACATGACATGGAATGCACCATGGAGGTATATGAATGAGTAGGTTACCTAACGCTTGGCAACAGACAGGACATGTGTCTGTTGTTGACAGCAGCAAGACTGTAGTCCTGACTGAGGCTGTTTTGTGGCACTTCTTGTTATCTGTCTCGAGGGTCAAGTTCTGCATCAGTTTAGAGTATGTCGTACCCCTCCATCACCTTTTTGTTTTTTTTTTTTGGTTCAGTCAGTTTAATCTCTTGACATTGAACATTCTGTGGCAGAGTAAAGCTGATTTTGAAGGCTGCACAGAAAGTCCCATGGCAGGTAAAGTGGAAGTCATGAGTTGCATCTCTGTTGAAGCCCTTTGGTCATGTTTTCACCTGTCCACAGTCAAGAAGATAGGATGACACTGACTTGAGTCAACGGAATGGGAATTTCAGAAAAATGAATGTCTTTTGTGTAAGGTTGATATATATTTTTTTTAGTGGGTAGATCTATCACTCGGAACAGCTGAAACATAAAGTGAATAGTTTTTTAATGAAAGAAGTGAAGAGAAGAAAAAAACACTTCTGCCAATTCTGTACAACATAATGAATCTCACCTGCCACTATCTTGTGTATTTCTCAGCCCACTGAACCAAGATGTGAAAGTGAAAAAGAGCCTGAAGAGGTGATTCATTTTCCTTTGATAGACTGTCTGGAAAAACAGGGGCAAACAAATCCCCTTAGGGTGCCGAGCTTCATCTTTTAGTGTCATTTCCTCGTGGGGTTGGGGGGGGGGTGGGGAGGGAGGGTGTCAGTTCATTAAACAGTTCTCATTTTCTTTTATGTTTGAGTGGCTGGAGAGACTGTTAAGAGTTGGAGGGTGTGAAAATAATTTCAAGCAGCGTAGCTTTAGAGGTTTATTTTTCCTTTCCATACACGGCATCTGAACATTCCTGCTTTTTTGTTTGTTTGTTTGTTTTGTTTGTTTTGTTTTGTTTTTTGATTAGAGCCCACACAAGTATTCAGTGTGCTGACCTTGATATTGTTATTTGTTAAAATGAAAACTTTATGGTTTCATCTTTTCAAAATGAAAGCAAAAATTCAAAATCTTGCGCGCGCGCACACACACACACACACACACACACTCTCACTCTCTCTCTCTCTCTCTCTCTCTCTCTCTCTCTCTCTCTCTCTCTCTCTCTCTCTCTCTCTCTCTCACTCTCTCACTCACACACACACACACACACACACACACACACACACACACCACACACACACACACACACTAAATCTTGTTCCTCTTGAGATGCAAACTATGACTGACAGTAATGACAGTTACTGCACGCATATACACTCACTCATAGTAGTGTGTGTGTGCATTCTTCCAATTTTCTCACTCTTGTTGATGCACATCCTCATCCATTGCCCCTGCTCCCCATACTAGCAGTTTGGAAAAAAAAAAAAAAACAAAAGCATTTGTTCATGTGTAATTCCGTAATTAGTTATTATATATATTTATAATAATTATCATTTATGGCGCTTATCTTACATCATAAGCCTTAAGCGCTTACAAATATATAAAGGTTAAAGAAAAGAAAAACGTAAATGAAACCAATAAGAAGATGAGTATTACAATAAGTACCATGCATCTACAAACAAGGGTGCGTATTGACAGACAAACACACATGCATGCGCATACGCGCCGGCACATGTGTGCGCACGCACGCACACACACACACACTCACACACACACACACACACACACACACACACACACACACACACACACACACACACACACACACACACACACTCACTCACTCACTCATGCATGCATGTGTGTTTGTGTGTGTGTGTGTGTGTGTCAACAGAAATTATATTAAATAACCACATGTTCCTAACACACACACACACACACACACACACACACACACACACACACACACACGGACACATGTATAATATGTATGTATGTATGTGTTTGCAAAGTTTTCCAGGTCCAAAAGACCACACTACCTCTGAAAACCCTCCTCCCTTACCCCACCATTACCAGCTCCACCAGCTCACCTTTGTGTGTGTGTGTGTGTGTGTGTGTGTGTGTGTGTGTGAGACCTTCCTAACCAAATCCTCTCAACCTTGCTCCCGCAATGTCTAGCTCTGTAGATAGCTCAAGGGACAGCAGCTTAGCTTGCCTTCTTGTCACATTTTTCTGTTCTAATTAATGCAGTTGCCAACTTCCACCCATGCTCTCATTCATGCCTTCCCATGCTCTCACTGCTCTCTCTCTCTCTCTCTCTCTCTCTCTCTCTCTCTCTCTCTCCCTCTCTCTCTCTCTCCCTCCCTCTTAAGCAACATCAAAACCCTCCTCTTTAAAAAAAAAAGGAAAGGATAAAAGGGAAGAGGAAAATTTTGCAGGCGCTAGGTATGTGTGCAACAGGTGCAGTGCTGCTAGTCTTAACATGATTTACTGCTGTGGGGTCGGGCAAGCCAAATGAAATTAAGTTACGCCGGGCCTAATCGGCTTTATTTCTCGTGGAGAGGATTAATGTATCCTGGTGGGTGTTCTCTCAGTCTGTCTTTTTTCTCTTTCAGCTCTCTCTTTCTCTGTCTCTCTCTTGTGCTCTCTCTCTCTCTCTCTCTCTCATGGTCTCTCTCTCTCTCTCTCTCTCATACCTCTCTCTCTCTTTCTGTCTCCTCTCCTCTCTCATTTCTCTCTCTCTCTCTCTCTCTCTCTCTCTCTCTCAGCCTTCCCCGCCTTCCCACCTTCCCTCCCTCCCTATCCATCCCTCTTTCTCTCTTTGTTTCCTTGTGTGCCTGTGTCCCATCTATCCATTTATCTCTTGTCTCCCCCACCCCCATCTTCCTCAACTCCCCACCCCTCCCCTTTATACATGAGTGTCTGGTGCATGTCACCCCTATGTTAAACACTGACCTCACCCCTTTTTTTCTTTTCTTTCTTTTCTTTCCCCCCCCCCCCCCCCCCCCCCCCCCCTTTCTGCACAACTTTCAAGCCACTCTAATAACACAAGAGATGGCTGTTAGTGCTAGAACAACACACCAGTACACAATGCGATCTATAACAAAGGAATGTATGAGGTAAGGGTGGCGAGTGTTCCTGTCTGTAGCGCTCTTTGCCCAGTTAGTCTCCAGCCTGTAAAATTGACATCTGACGTCAAGGAAGCGGCTGTAGGCGGCCATTGATGATGCAGGGAGCCTTGGCAAATGTCGGATGTTTTGAAAATAACTTGCAGCAGTTATTCCTGGTGTGGTGGTAGCGACGGTTTCTTCACAGACACAGACTGTGGGCCGCTAGATATACCACCCTGGGCTTAGGAATTTGTGGAGGGGGGGGGGGGGGGGGGGGGGGGGGGTGCGTGGTGTGTGTGTGTGTTGTGTGTGTGTGTGAGGGAAATGCGTTTGATTTAGGAGGCAAGACATCTTGTGAAAGAGAGCAAAGGAGAGGCAGGCAGAGAGAGAGAGAGAGAGAGAGCAGATGGGAGAGCATACATAACACAAAAAACAAACATGCACCCATGCATGCACACAGACTGTTCAACAACTGGGAACTATCTTCAAACACAGGGGCCATTGAAAATAAAGCCTGAGAGAGAGAGAGAGAAAGAGAGAGAGAGAGAGAAGCAGCTGAGGAGGGGAAGAAAAAGAAAAAGGGGGAAAGTGGGGCATAGGGGGAGGGTGGCAGTGCAGGTAAGTAAAGAGGATGCATGCTTGATTTTAAATGGAAAGTGTCATCAAATAGACTAGTTGAATTCTTGAATTCAAACGTGATTCTTGCACAAGTGGAGAGGAGTGCAAAGGGAAGCAGGACGAAAGCTGCAGTCCTTTGTGAGAACGTCAGCCGGTGAAATAAACCCCGAAAGGAAGCAGTAGGGAGCCATGGAAGACTGAAAAAAGGAGTGGTGAAGAATGTTGCCATGTTTTGAAAACAAGCACTGAAGAATTTGTCACAGCCAGCGGTAGTAAGTCTTCTTTGGGAAACTGGGATCGTGTGTGTGTCGTGTCTGTGTGTGTGTGTGTGTGTACATAGACTCCACCACCCCTTTGCATTCATAGGGCTTGGAATCTTTGGGGAGTAGGTTACTGTACAGAAACGGATTTGCTTTCAGATCAGAACAGTTCATGTGGAAAACAGGTAGACTAGATGTAAAAGTGGAAATCAGATAACAGGTTTTGAGAAAGTAATGTATAGGAAATTGTGTGGAAAGGCTTGATCACTTCAGCCAGCTCAAGTCAAGGGATATGAGCATGTAAAGAATGTTCAGCCAAAGGCCGGCCTTGTGGCGTGGAAGCTAACAATGCCAAGGGTATGGCTTACTGCCGTTTCTCACAACACTGCGCCTTTGCACTGGTGGTGGGTCATGATGTTGCCTCACATTCAGGTCTGCTTCAAACCTTGACCTTTTGGTGCGCAGGGACCCAGTCTCTGCATAGAGATTGGTTTGAATAGGCTGAATACGAAGGTCTGTGCGTGACATATTGGACTGGTATTCCCATGTGACTGTGAAATTGTCAAACAGCTTGATCACAAGTTAGATGTGGCAGAAAATACATATATGGAAAACCCCCTTCCCATGCTGGGGGTATGACTACACACTGCTGAGGTTTGAAACACTGCGCATATACACACGTGATAAAAGAACGGGGGCATGAGCACGCACGAGGACACATGCTGGCACACACTGTCTCATGCAATATTTCGAATTTGTAGAGGTGCGTTGTACATGCATACACATTTGTATGCACACATAGACCCTTGGCCCCCACATGTTAAGTTTCAATCTGCGGCCCCCATGTCAACACACTCGAAACATGCGCCTTGGCCCCATGCGACCGTACCAAGCGCTTACCATTTAAACACTCCAACATGCTTTGTTAAACCTGTCTTTTCAGAGTCTCCTTCCCATTCGCTCCCACCACCTCCCCGCGCCCCTAACTCTCATACCTACACTCTTGCCGTGCCTCCTCGCCTGAACCCCTCCCCTTGGCAACCTCCCCTCCCAACCCTGAGCTCCTCTTATATGTCCCCGCCCCTCTCCCCGCTGCCTCGCACCATGGCCCGACGAAACTCACGTCAGTTTTACCCTACTAGGCAGGAGTGGACCCGGCACACAATGGCGGTGTCCCTCCGTACAATGTGTGCCTGTGTTAACATTGGACACGCGAACTAGATGGGTGGGGTACAGCACTCAAGTCGGTACCTGTTGGTTGTGTAGCGTGGTTAGGTAGACGAGACATGTGCGAGCAGTTGGGTTGGCGAACCTGGGAGGGCCAGGTTGGATTGCGGGTGCAAGGCGTGTTGGGAGCGAGTGCAGGTCAGGGTCCTACGGCGCTCTTGCCCACGTTCAGACTTTGTTGGACGGACTACAATGATGAGATGTCGTTTCCTTGTGTGGACTCCCTCGCGCAGTGCTATTAGATCATGGTGTATTAGTAGTGGGGTGTCCCGCCTCCTGCCTGCGACCACACCAATCGGTGGGGTGCGACACAGCTACGCGTGCGAAGGTAGTGTTGTGTGGTCAGATGCAGTGTAAGAGATGAGGTCGGCAGCCACAACTTTAGAAAACTTCTTTCAACCAGTCCCTTCCCTGCCTCCCCTCCAGATTTTGTTTGGTGCACTTCTTTTGTTTTGTGCTGTTGGTCTCCTGTCTCCTTCATATACACGTTCACTGGTGTGTCCGGTGTTTGTGTGTTCGCTCTTCCCCGTCTGCCCCTCCGCCCCCCCCCCCTCCCTCTCTCTCCCTCTCCGTCTCTCTCACTAAGTCTCTCTGTTTTCCACTCCGTCAGCTGGTGTGTTGTGTGTGTGAGAAGAAGAGAGAGATAAAAAATGAGAGGTATTCTGATGGTTGAAAGAGGCCCTTTACAGCAAAGATATTAGTAAAAATTATAACAGAAACAGCTTGTACCGTACTGATAAGGCAAAAAAGTATTGACTTCTATCACAGAAATCACGGTCATTCTGCAATCCTTGTCTTCTCTCGGTCTCTTGCCTGCCTCGCCTTCCCCTGACTGCCCTGTCCGTCCTTCCCTACTCTCTCGTCCTCTCTCTCTCTCCTCCGCCCCCCAATCTCCTCTACTCTCCTCCCCTCTCCCCTCTGCGCTGCATCTCCTCTCTCTCTCCCTCCTTTGTCCTCTCCTCACTCCTCCCCCTTCCTCCCCCTCCCTTCACTTATACCTTCCTCCTCCACTTCCCCCTTCCCCCTTTCTCTCTTTGCCCTGTTTTGAATCGTCACACTGTACCTCATATCAAATCCGCTGCCCGGTTCTCAGCTCTTCGTCTATGTTCCTGTGTGGCATCGTCTTTGTGTATCATATAACAGCCCTAGCGAATATTCCACAAGGTATTTTTTCGCATTGTGAGTATGCCTTCCAATGATTTTCCCGTCCTACCCAGTACCCTGAGTTGTGCATGAAACTTCTGAAGAAGACTCACAATTGGGTCTGTTAATGTGTTCCCCCTTTCTGACCCCACGATTGCATCGGGCCAAGTTTCTCAGTCTGTCCTAATAAAAAAAGAGCCCTCAGACTCATGCTTGTCACTGAGACCACATTGGGTCTGTACTCTGCACTTAGAACACATCGTGACGCACCCCATCCTCGAAATCATCGCAGTGTGGGAGGAGAGAGTATCCAAGCCTTCAAGATTGCCACATACCGTAATATCCTCAGGAGGGACACAGTGTGTTGGTGGGCTGGCCTGCCCCCCAGGTAGCACCTTTTGTGCTTCTGCGATGGATCTGAGCCTTCCGCATTTAGATGAGGTCTTTCCTAGCTTTGGCATGTAGGTGTTTTTTCTTTGGGATTGAAAGCCTGCCCCAGTCCTGAGCGGCTTAGAACGAGGCTGGTATGGAGTCTGGGTGTTGAGACAAAATGGCTTAGTGTGAACACGTGTCCAGCTTAGGATGAAGAGAGTGCAGTGGTCGGTGGTTGCTCTTCTGATTTAGGGCGTAACCCGAGGGAGAAGACCCCCCACCCACACCCCCACCCCCATCCCTCAAGCCCAGTGTTTCATTAAAGGGTGAGGAGTAGAGGGGTTGTAGGCAGGAGGGAGGGAGGAAGTGGTCATTGGTGGGTTATACCACGGAGACTGCCTCTAACAGAATTCAATCTCGAACTGGGATATTGGAACATCTCCTTTTGCACACCGGTGTTCTTTACCCAATTAACAATAGTTCGCTCTTCAGAAACTGGGCATCTAACTTGTGAACAGCTTCCTTTTGCGGTTTTTTTTACCAGAGGTGAACCTTCCCACACCTTTCCTTGATTTAAAAACAAAGCGATATGGGGGGGATTGGTGCTTGTCGAATGTGTAAAACTGCATATCTCTGCAGGCCGCAACTGGGTTGATGTGTCCACATTGACTCAGTCGGTGCTCTTACCTCATTGTTGACTCTTGGGGGCTTGATACGTGTCCGACATGATAAAAACGTTCGTCCAAAAGCTAGAGTGTCACAACATAAGTTGGCAGTCAAAAGGGTTGCCTGATATAGGTTTTTGTCACATTACAACCCCCCACCTCCTCTGCGGCCTCCCCCAGCCCCAACCTTCCCTCTCACCGTACTGTGCCCCACACCAGATTTATGCATTTTCAAACACCGTGACATTTGGCTTGAAATATGGCTCCTTCACTGTGCCAAGACTACCTAGATGGTGTGGATCGTCCGTCGTGGCTGTTTGTGTGGTGTTGTTGTTTCGATCGTGGTGTCGCCTCGTCATCCTCTCCCTAGCATCTTCAGTGCGTATCTGTGGTTTTATATTCTAGTATGACTGCAAATGCTGGGCCATGATAAGTTTGTAAGTCTATGAGAGTACACTGACAGCGTTGAAGTGTGGAATGTGTTAGGTGGGACGGGAAGTGTCGCCATCTTTTGTGTTTGGGGTGGTCTGTTAGTCAAGGGAACAGTTTATATCTCCGCTGCTTCATTCCCTCAATGTCACCCTTGTGGACATTTCCCGCTGAGTAATGTCTCCTTTTCCCCCCTTCCCACGGCGCTTATACATTCTCCACCAAGGTTGGGTGGGTTTTATATACCGCGAGTTCCACAGTTCGCGACCACAACGGCCTGGACATTGCTATAGATTAGCTCACCGCATAGGTGCGACGTGAACATGTTAACCCTTTTTGTTACCGAACGGCATTGGGTTGTGCATTGTTGCATCTGCCTCACTGTATGACCCGGGTCGGTAATATGTGCAGCGCCCATAAAATGTCATGGGCAAACAAAGGGCAATGAAATATGGAAAGGGCTTATGACATGACAATGACGTACAGCCATGTACTTGAACTTGAGGGGAAACATAGAAGCTGAAGGGAAAAACATAGAGCTGGATCCCAAAGTTGCGTGCCTTCATACTGCTAAGGTTTCTTTTAGCGGTGCAACGAGGTGTCATCTTATAGTACGAAGTTTCCAGGCCCCTGTGCGTGTGCCCCTGACGGTCTTCAAGACTGCGGGAAGGTCATTATGGTGGGGCATACATTACAATTAGGGTGTTAAGGCCCACTGTTACTTGGCTTGATTTTCAGCATCACTAAGGCCATATCATCACATTGAATGCCCCGGTTATTTGCCTGCATCCCTCCCCTCCCCCCCCCCTCCCTCCCCCCCCCCCCCTCCCCCCCCCTCCCCAACGGCACCAACAACAGTAAAGCAGAAGTTGGTAAGCGCATTCTGTCCTTAGTGCTAGTGAAATAGCTGTAGTAGTGAAACAGAAGTGGGCCGTCGCTTGTACCAAGGTAGTCTGCGGGACTCTGCTGGTGTCAATAAAATGAGCTAAATGCGAGTCAACCCTACCCACCCCCACTTATATCAATTCATTTTTTGCTTTGTAGATCACATAAAACCTTTTTGAACATTCGTATTGTCTCCGTCTCCTGTATGTGTGGTTTTTGTTGTGTTTGTGTTTGTTTGGCTGTTCGTTGTTGGTTGGTGGGGGGGTGATTGAGATAGAACAGTTGCTGCCGATGGGTTGGATCCGTGCGCCCGCTTGCAGGACAGCGTGTCATTTGGCCTGGTGGTGTCTGCCGGCCAAACCGGAACGTTACGAGCCAGGCAGTCTTTACAAGGTGTGCGTTCATTGGGTGGCGCTCAGAGGTGACTTTGTGCCGAGGAGGTCGTTGTTGGGGTAGGTTGTTTTGGTATAGGTGGTGTAGGCTGTACCTTCTTGGGTGGCCGGTGGCGGGGTGTTTCGTGGAGGAGCGGGGGGTGCAATGGGAACGAAATCATTCGTCTGGTTGTTTTTGTTGGAGCAGCAAGGGGTTGTCGCTTACAACTCTTTATGTGGGAAGCTGGTGGTATTTTGATGGCGAGTGATGATTTCTGTTGTTGGTGGAATAATTGTGCTTTGGGGTGTGAGGTTAAATTTTGTGGGTGTGTTTGTCGGGGTTGCGTGTTTTTTTTGTTGCTGTTTTTTTTTTTTTGGTTTTTGTGGGTAACTGGGGGGTGTGGGGCCGCTTGTATGGATCAAAGGTCTGTGGGTGTGGTTGACCGTGAGGACTTTGCGTATAGGTCAAGTCACTGAGCGCGAGCCATGTTTCAGAAGGGGGATCCTCTGCGAGGATTTTCGTAAATTACAATCCCTCCTTTCGGTGCCATATTTTATTGATACGTAAAGCGTGACCTCCAACCTCAAATATGTTTGAACTTGCGACCTTTCACAATTCAATAGAAGTTCATTCGAATCCATGAATTGCATTTCCGTGGGTGGGCACTTGTTCACTTTTTTTCACGCGAAAAGTAAGGTGGATAACAATTGGCCTTTCTAACACATAACTTTTTGTTTTGCTTTTTTGACAGAGAATTTGGAGCGAACAAAAACTGTATACGTTGCCCTCAGTTTAACGCCTGTCTCATACCATCTGAAACAATAAGAGGGGGGGGTGGGGCTAGGGCATTGATGGGATGTGATATATTGATATTATTAAACCAACTGCTCTTTGAGACCAAGAGAGGAGGATGGTTGAAATGGTGAGTATGTTCTATGCAGCACGGTGCTGAGATGATCAGATGAATGCTGACGTGTAGTAGATGCGAACATTGTGGAGCTCATAACTGTGTGACAATCTAATTCTGGTGCCAAGTGCAATGTGCAGCTTGTAAACTTGAATGTAATTGTCTAAGGGCCGTGCGCGGTATGTTCTCAACTTTGTGATCTTGAGGCCCTTGTCCATGTTCCAGTGTGGGGTGATGGAACTGGTGAGGGTGAGTCGGGTGGTGATTGGGGGGGTGGGGATGGGGGGGGGGGGGTGGGGGGGGGGGTGTGTGGACAGGAGAAAGCTTTCGCAGTCCAGTCTTGGGACTAAAGGGAAATCCCCAAATAGCATAGGGGTGTGTGGTTGTGATCTACAGCTGGTGCAAGATCTATGGTCCGAGCAATTCACTTGCGGCAATCCCTGTGTTTGTTTTTCGTTTTGTCATTCAGTGTTTGGGCAGCAGATGAGGAATAACAGAATGTACTGTCATAAGATGGTTTGTGTGGTGTGTGTGGGTGGTTAGCAGTAGTGGCCGGGTTTCCAGCAGGAACGCAGAAAAGTCGCGTATATGTGTGGGCATCTCATCATTGGAATGGGTGAGTAGTAATTTAGAGACAGAAGCGAGCGCACACTAAATGACAGAAAGGTTTATTATCAGTGTCAACATGAGGAAAATTGTAATTAGAAATCCGGCATCATTTTGTGCCAGGAGTATAGGGACTCAGCATGTGAGACAAGGGAGGAAGGAAGGGAGGTGAAGGGGGTAGTGGGGGGATAACGATTATGATCGACATTAAAGCATTATATATGCGACAGTACTTTTTAATGAGATATCTACTGTGATAAACATCTTGGAATCCTTTTTGTTGTTGTTATTCAGCAGATAATTAAGCGGTGATTCATTGGGTCTTTTTTTTTTTTCTCTATTCCAATCACTTCTGATTTTTTTTTTATTTCATCCATTTGCCTAATCATATTCATTAGTATATATTTTCTTAAATCTTTTTCAAAATATAGATAAAAGAAGTTTTCACAATTATGTGTAAAAAGTACCTTGTTCATGCTACGATTGCTCTCTGAAATATTAAGTAAGTTAAGAAGCCTAACTTTGTGATTTATACGTTGAGTTGACTAAAAAGGCTGATACAGCGGGTGGCAGAATTTTTGTGTTGCAATTAATTGAAGAAAAGGATGCTTGCTTGCTGCTGAAGAGGAAAGGGAAGAAGTGTGGTGCATCACCCTTTTAAAACAAAAAAAAAAGTATATACATAGGGGGCAGGAAGGGTTTTCTTTTGAATTTATTGAAAATTCTTTTTCCCTTCCGTTTTGTAAATACATTATGTATCTCCTTCGAGATTGACACTGTTATAGAAGATCTTTTGAGTGTTGCCCGTGGTCTATAAATTTTGTGTATTTTGTAATGAAAAGGTGGAACAGTGTGCTCATAGACTTGACAGAGAAGTCACTAATAATGTATTTCAAGACTTCGTCTTAAAATTGATTCTATCATGTTAGGAATTTCTCATTTGGAAGACACACTATAGAACCAGACAAGTTTTTTACCCAAGATGTTTGTCAGTAAACCCAAGTCTTTCAGGGACAACAGTTAATGGATTGATGAGAGTTTTTTGCAGACTGTATAATCATCCCCACTACCACTATCTCTATACTCCCCCACCTTTGAAAAGTCATTCCAAAACCTTACATGTGCTATAAATTCCCCCCCCTAGCAAATGCCCAGTACCACAGCAAAACGCCCACACGCCCATTTTGCCTGAACAGGTGTCGGACACAGGGGGGTCACTACCGGCCCCATTGCAACACCCACCTTGTATTTTTTCACTCTCTTAAAATACGTAGTATAGGCCTCCTTCGTGACAATCGTTTTATTCACACTGTTCCAGAGTCCACCAACCTCCTCTTGTTAATTGGTGAAGGTTGGGGAATAAAATTGCGTATTTTGGTCAGTGACGTGTTTTCCAGCCAGTCCACTGTTGCAAAAATGTATCTGGTTCTCTTCTTGACGCAGTGTGAAGAGCATTGAACGGTGGTGTGGGTTAGGCTTTGTGTCCATACCCTAGCCTATTATCATGTGCCAGCCGAATACGCCTAGTCAGTTGTAAAGCTTTCAGTGTATCTTGATGAACGAAGGTAGCATTGCATGTTTTGTGTGTGCGCATGTAGAATGTTTCTGTGGATGGAGTAAAAAGAATAATCAGAGTTGGAGGTACAACAGAAACATATTACAGACAATACGGAAAAGAAGAGCTCGGAAAAAAACGGAAGTTGTGTGAAAGGACCCCAACCATTAAGTTAGATCCAGAAATAGAATTATTTTGACCAAGGTGTTGATCGTCAGTTACTTTGAGGATGAATAGCCTGAAGGAAGATATGGTGAGGAAATAACGACTTACAACGGAAGGCTAATAGACTGTGGCAGGGTGCATTCAAACTTGTACAAGGCTTTTCACAGGCACTTCAGACCATGATGCTTTGAAGCGCTGGAAAAAAGCGCCAACTACGTTCTTTTCTTCACAACGTGGAAGCCTCCCGGCCAGTCAAAAACGTAAACTCCCCACAAACTTTTGTAAGGACCTCAACTTCTTCAAATTATCCATCGAAATGTTCTTACGCTGGACCCTCACATCATCATCTGCATGACTCCCCCCCTCCTTTCTCAGCATTATGAACATGTACCAGACAATGGTTCGACTTTTGACATGCTGCCATACCCATCCATCCACACCTGAAAGGTGTGAAAAACAGTTTGAATCAAAAGCCACCAAGCTGAGGAAACTATGGTATTCACATTGGCACTCCTGGCAACAGCTGAGTGGTAAGCATTTTTCCCTTGCCTTCTGTCCTCCTGCGGGAGAGGAAACGGACCTCATCCCACCGTCGTTACCTTTCTCTCCTTTCAAGCTGAGAGTGCCAGAAATACAGTGTGGCATTTGTGTGCGACTGTGGTTAATAGGGTGGATCGAACAAGCGAAGACCATCCTACGCCTGGATTGAGCCTCTCTTCTTGGCCAGCAGACAAGTGTCGACTCCTATGTTCTGGACTGCTACAACGCTCATCCAATAATACGCTTCACAGCAGGACCCAGAAGTTTTAAGGAGCACTTGCTGAACAGCACAATAACTTTGGTCATTATGCTTGCAGGCTGTACCTTTGTGGCCCTTTGTTTGGCCCGCCAGTTGATGTTGTCAGTCTTGCCATAAACCTTTTAAAGATGGCATAAGAGAGAGAGACCTGTGGGGGTTGACTGGGATGAGAGACCAAGACCCCCGCCGACAGCTGCTGGCACAAGCCCTCAGGGCAGACCTACCAGACACAGAACATCATCGGACTGGGTCAGCAGGGCATTGAGATGTTCGACTCACCTGAAACTATCATCAAAATCCTTTCTCAGATGCAGTGGACAGTACCCCAGATGACAAAACACTTGAGTGTTTTGCAGATGAATTGGCGCTTTCCTACACCGCCTACCTCAAGACCATGGCATGGAGATGCTCCAGATGCAGCATAGGGTGACTATGATACACTGATGACATTTTGAGGTTGACTACGACGATGCCTGAGTGACAATGATGTCGACTTTGAAGGACTCGAATGAGGATGCCCATCCCCTTCCAGATCTCCATACGAAAGAGTTTGTGCTGGTTAAATATTGAAGTATGACTCAATACATACCATGAATGACCGTCTTTTTTTTATGTTTTCAGTTTGTAAAAAATTTTTATTTTATGTTTAAAAAAATATTATTACAAAAAACATTGATCTTACATGTTGAACACTACAGTGTGTTTATTTTTTTTTTTTCGTTTTTCCTTATGATTCACCGATGGTGGTAATCAGCTCTGCTCCCTCATTCTATTATGCTGTTACTGAAGTTACACTCTAAGTTCAGTCAAACAGTGTTAACCACCACGGTCTTTAAAATCATGGAGTGCCCCATAATTGCAGGGGGAAGTGAGTGTCAAAAATTCTAAAGGGACTTCCAAAGATCCTAGTGTTTAGTAATAACGTAAAAAAAAAAGAAAAAAAACCAACCTGAAGAAAAAAGAGGTTTCCAAGTTGCCTGTCTTTTACAGAGAAAAATGATTTGACTTTCCTCTCCTCTTTCGCAGCCAAACTCTTCTCCTTGTCTTCTCTTCAATTCGCCACCCTCCTCTCTCATCTCACTCTCTCATCCATCT
>JADBJO010032504.1:0-15618 GCA_016801955.1 Conus betulinus
TTATGTTCAAGTTACCGTTATAGCCGTTACTAACAGCCCTAATGGTCTTCTTCTTTATGACAAATCTCAGAAGTTCTTGGGCGGATCCTTCTGAAAATTTTTTATGTATGTTCTTATCGTCACAGATGAATGGCCGCTGTTTAGCCAAATATCCATTAACTACGTTAACCAGCCCACCACGGTTTTTTTTCCTCGTAATGGAATATCACGCGTATTAGAGAAAAAGCTGTGAGACTTTTATATGCTTTTGCATCTTCGTTTCTTTTTATTTTTGTGGCGCCTGGGGGGGGGGGGGGGGGGGGGGGGGGGGGGAGGGGGGGGGGGGGGAGGGGGGCTGTCCCATCTTCTGTACCCCTCAGTGGCACTGCTCCATCTCCTCATTCTGACACCCCATTCCACAACCACAGCCTTTCACGCCCGCAACCGTCAATCCACACGACTTGAGCGTCAGTGTGAACGGCCAAAAGGCAACCCACAGGAGGAGACACTGGCACTGCTGCTGAGTCCCTTTCGGTGGCGCTCATTAATGACTGTGTGTGATCCAGCATACGCAGGACACCACCTACTACGCCCCCGACTGACGACAATAATTGCTTAGTTGTGGAGCCAGCCTGAATGAGCTCTCCCTCCGGAGGGTGCCACCACGTTCGCCTAACGACAGCCATCATGGACTTGCCGATACCAATGACCTCAACAGAATCAACCAAGGCCATAGACATGGAGTTGACATCGAAACTTATGTCACCATGAGAACAGGGCATGAAGGCTGCAGAATTGGAGACTTTTTGTGCTGATCAATGAGAATGAGGATGATGAGATAATGATACGGTTTTTTTTGTTTTTGGTTTTTGTGTTTTTTTTTTTTGTTGTTTTTTTTATTCTGGTCAAAGTTTACATTACAGGGCAGTCTGTAAGCTTACTTTCATGATATATGCCGGTGTCCCAACCATGCCTGAGAGATACGGACACCCGCAGTGTTGGTCAGTTGTTATTTAGCAACAGTTCTCCCAGATGCATCCATTAATGTCATGTTATGAGATTTATGGTTGATTAAGAGGGAAATCCCTCCTCACCACCCCACCCCCCACCCTCCCACCACCCCGACACCCACCCCCCACGTGGGTGGTGTGGTTTGTGTGTGTGTGTGTGTGTGTGTGTGTGTGGTGTGTGGGTGTGTGCCTTTGACCAATTGTAAAGTTTTTTTCGTCGTTACACACACACACACACGCCAGCACACACACACACACACTCCACACACACACACACCCACACACACCACACACCTTCTCTCTCTCTCTCCTCCTTCTCGCCATCTCTCTCTCCTCTCTCTCTCTCACACACACACACACACACACACCCACACACACACCCACACCACACACACACACACGGACGCACGCACGCACGCACGAGCACTCACAACACACACTACACACAAACTCTCACCTCTGCTCTCTCTCATCTTCTCCTCTCTCTCATCACACACACACCCACCACACACACACACACACATACCACACACACACAGGTTACCTGACGTTTTCCCTTAAAAGCAATGGTAATATCACATGTTAGTTGACCTTTTTTTGGGGTCAGAATGATCGAAGAGGCCGCTGCAGGAGGAGGTGGGGCCATTTTTGTCGACGTTTCCGGTATTAAGTTTGTGTTGCCAATGCCTGCGTGCTCTTCTCCGATAGTCTGGAGACTGGAAACGTTAACCATAATCTACTAACACTTTTCAGAGATCTCGTTACTTGGAGGATCAAGGCACGTTTCGTTCCATGAGATTCACGCGCACCTTTTTTTCATTATAGTTTTCTTTTCCTTTTTTTTTTTTTATTCTTTCCTATTCTGGTTCATTTTTTCTTTCTGTCTTTTTTTTTAATTTATTTCTTTCTTCTAAACTCTGTTTAGTTTGTTTTTTTGTTTTTGTTTTTTGGTACTGTTGTTGTTGACATTAACAAAATCATGATATGATCTCCCATCATGCCAGTGCCCCTGAATGCCAGAAATTGGGAATTTAAGAAAAAATTCTAGATTAGCCCTTGGGATTCGGCCAACCTGGCCCCTGCTGCAAATTATAAACAAGATTTCCTCTTGGGGCCCTATTCACCTCATTCTGAAATCAGTTTCTTGCGAAATAGGTTCAGATCCAGCATGTATGCAACGGTGCTGACTGCATGCTGTGTGTGTGTGTGTGTGTGTGTGTGTGTGTGTGTGTGCTGCCTGTGTTGTTTTGTTGTTGTTGTGTTGTTTCAGTTGTTGTTTTGCATTTGGCTTTGCCGGGTAATTGATCTTCCTTTCTTCATCTCTAGCTCTCATTTTTGATCCTGTTTCCTGCGGGTTTTATTTTTGATCTGGTAGCCTGGCATCTTTGTCTGTTAAGCCTGGATGCTTTATCTGTAGCCTGGATCTTTGTCTGTAGCCTGGATACTTTGTTTTTCTGAATCTGCAGCCTAGATCTTGTTCTTTACCTAGCGATCTTGGATTTCGACCCGGATCTGCTAGCCTCTGAGATCTTTGTCTCTGAGCTGTCAGTTTAGTCTTTACTTTTTTTCTGACTGTCGTTTAGATCTTTATTTTTGTAATCTGTAGCCTAGATCTCGATTATTTCTGATTTTTTAAGCCTGGAATGGCATCTCTTTTGATCGGCAGCCTAGATCTTTATTTCTTGTATATGAACCTAGATTTATTGTTGTGATCTTAGTTTGGCAATTCTTTCTGATCTGTAACAGCCTGTGTCTTTATTTCTGATCTGTTAACTTAGATCTTTATTTTCTGATCTGCAGCTTAAGATCATTGTATTTCTTATCTAGAGCCTAGATCTCCGTCTTTATTCTTGTTCTGAAGCCTATATCTCTTTTCTGATCTTAGCATTGTTATAGATCTTTATCTTTTTTATTTCATACCTGTATCTAGATCTTAAGTTCGGATCTGTAGCCTAGATCTTTAATTCTGACTTGTATCTAGATCTTTATTTCTGATCTGTAGTCTAGAATTTTTTTTTTTCTGGGCTGTAGCCAAGATATTTTGCTTTCTGATTTGTCCCCAATAGATCTTATTTCTGATCTTTAGCCTAGATCTTTATTTCTGATCTATTCCCACCCCCACATAATACCCCCCCTCCCCCCCCCCCCCTACCCCCCCCCCCCCCCTCCCCGGATTGTTTGAGCAATTAGTGCAAACTGGTTGTAGTTTGTAATTGTCCGAAAGTCGCTACATTAGTGATCAGTCCACCATTATCAAGCGAAATGTGCAGTTCAAGAGACTTTAAACGGTTGGGGTATTGTACAGGTGGGCACAAATTGGCCCTAACAGTTCTGTCGCGCGCTTTTTTTTTTTCCCCCCAATAGATAACCGAGTTTGCAGCACATTCACGACCTTGTGAGTAGGCCTGAGCCTAGTTACGAATACTACAGCGCACAGTTTGGTACAGTGTTCTGACGGCAGTTCTAACTAGCAGCTGGATATTATTTGTAAGCGTATATGGATACCATACTGACCACGGGCTTTCTTCTTTCAATCCATTGTATTGTTTGTTGCCCTGTGAACTACTGGGTCTTTTCAGGTATGTTGGATAGAAGTGCTTTGTTTCATTTTGTTTTTTTCAGGTATGTTGGATAGCAGTGCTTTGTTCATTTGGTGTTTTGAAAAAAGAACCTGCAGA
Source organism: Conus betulinus (assembly GCA_016801955.1). NCBI lineage: Eukaryota > Metazoa > Mollusca > Gastropoda > Neogastropoda > Conidae > Conus > Conus betulinus. The sequence goes on from JADBJO010032504.1 coordinate 3,668, forward strand.
CTGAGAGTAAAACGACCCCATCACCCCACGAAACTAACTTCTTTTGAAGTCAGCGTATGTGAAAAAAGGGGTTCAACTAAAATTCTTAATTAGCGAGGTGGTGTGTGTGTGTGTGTGTGTGTGTGTGTGTGTGTGTGTGTGTGTGTGTGAGAGAGAGAGAGAGAGAAGGAGAGAGAGAGAGAAACTTTCAGCAGGCGTTTTCACATAGAATCACAACTAACATACCAACACCACCTTCAAGTAATCGTTCTATAACCAGTGTTTTCATCGCATCCAGAAGAGAGGGCTAGCACGCACACATCGCTTGTTAGAATCACCACAGGGATCCTATACACAGGAACACACTGGAATCTATAGACGAAAGTATCTGGGTTATTTGTGGATGAAAAAAAAGGATCCCAAGACTCCAAAAGAGAATGGGTTTAGAATTCGACACACGAAATTATGGTTCACGCACAGATCAAAGTCTTCCTGCAGGCAATCGCCATTTGGGCTCTCCGCGTGAGAGACAGAGAGAGGAGAACAGATCGAGAGAGGAAACTAGCCACGCGAATAAGTCTTTACAATGTCAGTCGGTGATTTCGAAGCGTGGTTGGGGGGGGGGGGGGGGGGGGGGGGGTGGGGGGTGGGGGGGGGGGGTTGGGAAAAAATGGGGGGGATGGGGGGGTGGGGGGGGGGGGGGGGGGGGACGCCCCCGGAAAAAGATGAAGGGGAGGTGGTGTGGGTAGAAATCGGGGGGGGGGGGGGGGGGGGGGGAACACATAATGGGGGGGTTGGGGTTGGGGGGGGGCACAGGCACAAGTCTGGGGTGGGGGGGGGTGGGGCAGGCAATAGCAATGGGGGGGGGCGCGCCGCGTGGTGGGGGGGGGGGGGGGGGGGGGGGGGGGGCCCGCCATAGAGAGAGATGAGAGAGATGAGTCAGACTGGAGAGAGACTGGGGGGGGGGGAGTAAGAGAGAGAAGAGAAAATGGGGGGGGGCCCCGGCGAAAACGTAGGGGGGGGGGGGGGGGGGTGGGGGGGGGGGGGGGGGGGTCTGGGGGGGTCAGAGAGGGAGAGAGAAGAGCGTAGGGGGGGGGGGGGTTGTGGCGGGCAGCAGGGGGGGACAGACATATGGGTGGGGGGGGGGGGGGGGGGGGGACAGTTGCTGGGGGGATGGGGGGCATTAGCGATAGACAGACTTAATGCGACAGGAGAGATATTCACGACATGACACCGGCAGAATCACCGGAGGACATGCAGTTATAACCGTACAGACAAACCAGGCACATACACACTCATACAAACAGAGACAGATATAGCAAAGAAGAAGACGAGACAGACAGACAGACAACAGACTAGCGATAAATACAGAGGGAAGATTATGAGAAAGTCACATCTCCAGATGCCATGAGACAAAGCAAGAAAGAGAGGTGAGAGAGATGGCCGGACAGACGGACCCAGGCAAGACAGTTGATTGACCCAACTTTTTTTGTGATGAACACACTTTAGTTATAGGTATAGCTCATCCGCTGGCCCTTTCTGCTATTTATTCAAGTTTTTAATACTGGAAGCTTTAAACTACACACCAAAGCGAAATCCAGTTTCTGGTTTCAAGAAAACCTTTTTGCCTTGATATATGTTGAAAGACGCAAGCAGAATGGCTTCAAAAAGGAGAGTGGAGTGAACAGGGCTTAGAGGACATTGGGACATTGGTCTGTAGTTGTGCCCCTCCAAAGAGAGGGAGCTGGCTCTCATAGGTCCTGCGATCTGTACGAAATCATTGTCGTCAGGATAGGGGGCCCGCATGCTAGGTGGATGCCCTACATGTAATTCGTGATCAGAACAGCGTACACTGAACAGCTACTGAAGTGACTCAGCAGCAGTGACCTGTGTCTAACATACGCGTGGACGTTAGCACTCCTTAACGAGCTTGACAGTGATTGATACCCGAGTGGATGGACGTGGTGCCGGGGCCTGCTTCGTGACGGGGACCACGAATCGATCCTAAATGAGCGCCAGTGGAATGCCATGTGATAATAACGAAAAAGCGGTTCACAGATGCACCAAAAAATGTGACACTCTTGGCCGCACATTCCGCAGAACAAACGACTTTTGTTTCCTTCTGGGACAAAAAAGACACCATTATGCATCCTGCTTAAACTTGGACACAACAACCCTTGATATAATATGACTGGCTTAATACTGTAGCTCATTAATAGGAGATTTCTAAGTTGGTACGTCCACAGTTAATCTTAAATGTGAGATGGCGACTGACCATAAAAAAGGGATAGTTAAATTGACGTAAAAAATATGACAAACTCATGTGAACAATTTTAGACAGCCACCCTAGCTTGATATGGTGTTAGATTTACATTATTATTGTATCCTATTGGACAGTTTTCAAGACGGATCAGTCTTCTAGCAACGGCAGCTATACGGCCACAGGCAAACTTAAGACTTAAGGACTCTCCAAACGGGGGGTGGGAAATTTCTTTTCGATCGACAAAGACATAGGGTCTGTTCTCAAACCTAGAATACAAGTTTCAGTCATTCCTATTCTTTTAATCCAAATAAGGTTAGTCAGCATTACATTGCGATAATATGAATATCCTATGCATATGTCCTAGGTGTGTATTGAGGGTGTATGGTTTTGGTCGAATCTGGATGAGGAAGACTGTGCGTAGGGGAAAACGACTGTTAACAATATGTTCGGCTCTCTACCTCTTCTCTTCTCCTCTTCTATCTCTCCTCTCTCCTCTCTCTGCCCCCTCTCTCCCCCTCTCTCCTCTCCTCCTTGGAACTCGATTCATCGAGCCCCCATGCACCACCCCCCCCCCGCCCTCCCACCCCCTCCGCCTCCCGCACTCCCCCCCACCAAACGGCTCACCTCTGCTGTGACTCTCTGTTGTGTGTGTGTAAGCTCATTTGAAATACTCCCCGTCTTGTGAACTCTATTCAGACCAGTGAATGCCCCCCGGTTTGGTACTCTCGGATCCACAGGTACACTGTATTGCATGACATACCAGTCGGCATGAAGAGAAGTTGAAAGGTACGTGGATGACACACCATTATTACAATATCTGATTTAACAGTAGTAGCTTGGATTTTACGTAGTTTTTCAATTTTTACGCTAATGCTTTATACCCATTGTTTTAAAATGTCTTTTCGCATGATTATCAATCATTGAATTGAGAAGGTATAATCAAACCAGTCTTTGCTATCCTGTCTTAACCCTCCCATCTTGTTTCCCTTTAGTCTATATTTCCTAACCCCCCCCCACCCCCCCCCCCCAACCCCCCCCCCCCCCCCCCACACACAACACACACACACACACACACACTTCCCTCTTTCTTTTTCTCTCTACATGTATTTCCCCTGCTCTGACTGTAGTTTTATTTGTTTACTCTCCACTTTTTATTACGCCCCCCCTCCCCCTACCTTCCACCCTCTCCCCTTCCCTCCCCCCGTCCACTTTTGTCTGTTTTCTTTGATCCACGCTTCCTTAGTTTCATATCATTATCCTATTGCTCAACGATAATTTAGTATGTTATCTATGGATTTTTTTTAAAAATTCAAATAAACCCACACACTACAACACATTAGAATATAAAACAAACAACAAAAAAATCCAAACAAACGATAGAAAAAGAGGAAATCAACATATTAAACACAGCTACAATACTATTCTACATTTTTAAGGCACGGTTACAGCCTCTCCACGTGGGAGGGACACACCACACACACACACACACACACACACACACACACACACACACACACACACACACACACAGAGCACATGAGACAAGCTTAGTGCATTATGAAATTTTACATATTTGTCTTTGTTTTCTTTATGCATATACATATATACCTACACACATGTGCACACACACACACACACACACACACACACACACACACACACACACACACACAAGACACACACACCACACACACACACACACACACACAACACACATATATATATATGTATGTATAAATACACACACACACACACACATATATATATCTATATGAGATATATATCTATATCTATATATATATATATATAATACACACATGCACATACATATACATACATACACATATACACACATATATACATATACATATAATAGATACACATACATACACATATATAAGGTTCTGTATTGTATCCCAAGGGGCTGTTTTAGGTGGTGTAACAGTTTTAGGGTACTATGATCATACTTGTACTCGTATAATGTACAAATTTCATAATCATTCGTAATTCAGTCTGAGCCTGCTAACATCGGCGTATATGGATGCCATTTGGAAAGGAAATCGTTATATACAAAATTTTTTCGAGCAATGTATTCTTCAGTTTTATATCTGTATTTTAGCTTGTTAAGAAATACTTGCAGTCTGGGTGATTTCTGTTCTGTTGTACACTGATACAAATAGTGTTTTGCAAACAATACGATAAAATAAAATACATGGTCTATATGTATATCTTTATCAAAATCCAAACTATGGCTAATGGGTCAGTTATCTGCAACTTAAATGTTCACATACATTTTCCATTCATCAAAACCATCAGCTGTTCCGAAAAACGTGTATGACCGTACAATACCAGAACATATGTGTGATACTGTCCTTAACAGAAGTACAGAAAGTACAAACATCGCTGTTCAATACATCCTTTTTTTCAGCATAACATAAGTACCAAAGACATCTGTGTATTATTCGTGGAACTGTAACCATTTCATTTTATATGTCAGAAAATTTTTCCTCAGAGAAAGAAAAACAGTTTTTTTTCCAGTCATTTTTTCAACGTTCAATTTAATACCCCAGTTCGTACAGAGTTTTGGGGTGTGTATGATTATCTATAAAAATGTCATATAATATAATCATGACCCTTTACAAACTGACGTTACCTTTTTGTAACATATATGCATATTTAAAACATTTTTGAGTATTTTCACTTTGATTGATTTATTTTTTTAATATATTCAATTCTAGCTGATTTAAAAAACAGAAAAAGTGACAAAATTAATGTTTACATCATACCTTTGTTTAATTTGTTCGTACAAATAAACTGGCCATTATCAAGCAAAAAATGAGGAATGCATATATATGCCCTTGTGATCCATGCTTTTTCCCCAAATAGTCTTTTCCCAACTTGTATTTTGTTGTGTGTAAAAGACTGGTTCCCCAAGGAGTTCATGAGAAGTCTCACAGTTAACTTTGTAGAAAAATTGTTGGTACGCAATAAATACCTCTGTCCAAAATACATTTGATTTGCAGAAGGAAGAAAGTATTTCTGGTTCACATTTCTCAATATCCCTTAAAAGTGGAAAGTAGATGATGTTGTAATAGTTTGCCATTGTGTGGTGTGTTGTCAGTGAACGTTTTGCAGCCATGTCAATTTTAGGGAAGAAGAAACATTTTTAATTCTGGTAGTCCAAGACCACCGTTTTGGATACTTTTGTGAGCAGTTTTTCAATTTATTTTGTCTGGCTTTTTTATTCCACGCAGATTTTTTAACAGTAACTTTGTAAAGTCTGAAAAAAGTGTCAGGTGGGTTAGGTAGTAATATCACAAATGGATGAGTTTTGATAAAAATAAGCGATTTTAAAACCGCCACTCTGCCCAAAGGAGTTAGTTGTCTTTTCACCCAAATCTTGAACAAATGTTTCACATCCACTAAGTTTTCAGAATAATTGATATCTGCACAGTTTTGCAAATCGTTGGTGAACCAGATTCCAAGAATTTGAATTGTGGGTTCCACTCAATACCTAAATGGTCCATGTAACGAACAGCAGAATTTTTACAGCTCTACCCAACCAAACAGCACTAGTTTTTCCAGGCTTCATATATAACCCAGATATACGACCAAAACATTTCCAGTAACGTTTATACATGTTTCAAATGAATTTTTTGTCGCCTGCTAAAAGAAATTCCGTGTCATCTGCATACTGAGAAAGCTTATGTTCAACTGTATCTATAACTATTCACGTATGTTGTACATTTTCCCGAAATCATTAATGCTAGAATTTCAACACACTAATAGGAATAAATATGGCGATAGTGGATCACCTTGTCTGCATCCACGGTCTATCTCAAACCAACTAGAAACTTGCCATTAACAAAGACACATGAGCTGATATTTTTATAGAATGTTCAATCCATTTGCAGAAGCCGGTTTGAAATCGAATGCCTTCAATACTTTAAACATAAAATCCCCGCTCACTCAATCAAATGCTTTCTCGAAGTCCATGTTTTAAAAAAAGCCTGGTAAATTGTGTTCTTCTAAATAGGCAATTGTGTCGTAAATGAGACTAATGTTATCCCCTATGTATCTATTCTTAATAAAAACCTGTTTGATCCTCATTGATGAGACCAGCTAACACATTTTTTAAACAGCCAACTATACACAATGACCTATTATTTATGATACAACATTTAACAACGAGATTGGTCTCCAATTCTTCACAAAGTGTCTTGGTTTACCTCACCTTTGGTATACAATTAGTCCCTGTCTCTGAACACACAAGAAAGCTCCCCCCCCCCCCCCCCCCCCCCACGCTAAATCTGGCATTTAAAGTCTCTGTCAATAAAAAAACCCCTATTCTGCCCCAAAAAACAACTTTTAAAATTCGGTTTAAAGGAACCTTATTGCCCGGTGCCAGGACTTCTGTTGTTTTTCATGTTCTTAATATGCTATACATGTCTGCCTCTGTGTGATTTCACTATCTAAATTATTTGCTTTGTCACGGTCTAAATGTGGAATATTTACAATAAGTTCATCCAAATCACAGTCGTCAGCTTCACATTTTTTGTACAATGATTCATAAAATCCTTGAACCTCGTAAAGAATCTCTGTTTGGTCATTTAGAATATTGCCATGGTGGTTATCAATTAATCCAGTCATATTTTTACTTATAAATGTCTTTTTCTAGCTTACAGAAATAGTTCGTCACTTTTTCCCCTTAAGAGATCCTATCCACCTAGCCCTCGATCTTAAAAGTACCCCTTCTATTCTTTTCTCTCGAATAACCTTTAGAGTTTCCTTCTTTAACTCTATAGCTTTGATCTCTTCTTCGTCTTTTGTCTCTTTCTTTCAAACCGATGTATGTCTTGCTGTATTTTACGTTCCTCTTCATTCGTGGTGTTTCTTCTTCATAGTTGCATATGAAATAGTTTGGAAACTGAGCTTCATCGGTAAAAAATCTAGAAATAAAATCATGAGAAATTGTAAACTGTAATTTGGTCAGAGGAATCGTGTGTACTGCTTCTCTTGCATATGGGCTTACAGCATATTCTTGTTTGACATTCTCAATTTCTTTGTTAATTTCGTCCAGATAGTCCTTGTCCTTTAATAATGACGAGGTTAAATTTCCAAAAAGTATTACTCTGACTTTTTTTTTACCAAAACCGTAACCTTAACACAATCATGGAGTGGTCTGTTCTGTATCCACATTCAGTGTCTACATCAGCGACAAAAAGAAAACAACGTGATCTGATATGAGGAAGAAATTCAACCATGCTTGCTGGAAAGGATTATTCCTTCTCCAAGGTATATCTGTGACAATCCTGATTCAAGTCCCTCCAAATATCATTTAATTCTAAATCATTTATCATGTTGTCTACTGCTACATCTTGCTTTGGGATTATTAATCCTTCTATAATAACAGTAATCTCTCGCGGAGTCCAAAAACTAAGTTAAAGTCTCCTCCAGTTATGACATTTACTTATACCTAAATTACTAATTTGTTGATTTAAGGTATATAACATTCTGGGTCCATCTCTTTTTGGTCCATAGACATTTTACAAACAAAAATGTCGTGTTGTTTAATTTCTGCTAAGACCATGAGGCTATTCCATCATCGCAACCTTGTGAAACATTTTAAATTTTAGTTTCAAAGTTGTTATTGAAAAGTATTGCCACACCTCTGCTTTAGAAGCAATGGACTAGAGAAAATCCTAGGTACCCCTATTCAGATTGTATATAGCGTTCCAATTTTTTTCTTCAAAGTGTGTATCTGCAGAAAATAAATGGAATTTTTTTTGCATTTTAAGTAATGGAATACATCTCTTCTTTTCTGTTTATCATTCAGCCCTGACAAATTGACTGATACAACTGAGACTGTACTGTCCATGTTGTTCAATGCGTACAGTTTGTAAATCTATGAAAAAAGCCACCAACCAGATGCTTAGATGAAAATAACATAATATTACATAATATCTACAGAACCAAAATATTACTAATAACTACAGAACCAGCTTGACCTCATAATGAAATAAGTAAAGAGACACAGAGTATATAGGCCATGAGCTGGCCTATACCCCCCCTTCACCCCCATAGGGATTTTTTGTACATGATAACGGCTCAATAGCTTGACCATTTTACTACACGAATCAGGTTGTCTGCAAGTCAGCAGCTGCTGTTTGTGTCTGTAGGACCAGTTTTTCTAGTACCGTGCACCCCCGAACCTCATCGCACTGTCCACGGTTTACATCGTACTGACATTGTCTCTTTATAATTGTCTGTTTTAATAAGAAAAAGGACAAATTTCTACAAATTCAACCTTTTATCAGTTTGATAGCATTCTAATTCGGGTTTCTGTAGTGTGTTGCAATGATCTCACCTGCATCAGTTATGGCAGCGATGAGAAACCTCTGACATTGAAATCCAGCAAGGCTTCCGGAAAGAAAAACGAAGACTGTGGGGTCCAGTCTGCATCATTCACTTTCAGCAGAATAAAAGAGACTGCAAAGTAAGACAGCTTTCTGATTGTGGCTTCAGGAAAATCAAAAAGAGGCAGCTGAGGGTCAGAAAAAAAAGATGGCAGAAAGAAAGTGAACGGTTGACTGACATTTGTTCCCAGATACCAGATGATAAATTCCTCATCAACAGGGTTATTATAGGTGGTGTTACACTAATTTTACAAATATCTCCAGACTTTTGAAACAAAAACATCCACCCGAGGAGGGAGACCAAGTTCCTCAAAAGAAAAACCAAGAGCAACCAAAAACCCAACGGCGACCAGAGTATTGTTGCCTGCTGACAAATGCCTTTTTGTGATAAGAATCGTATTACAAAGAAAAGACATGTTGAAAGGTTGGTCAAATGTGTCACAAAAACAGCTGAGGACTCTATTAAAAGAAGCAGCCCAGAGAAAACAAGACCAAAACATTCTTTTGAAGGTGCAAGACATTGACTTGGTTGCTCGAGAAGCACATTATCACAGCTCATGTTCGTAAAGATTACACTAGAGAGGATGATAGGTATCAGAGAACCATCAAAGATGCCCAAACATGTGAACAACAAGCTGCACACAAAGCTGCATTCTACCATATTGTTCAATATGTGAAGGACAGCATTATTGAAGGAAGCAATGTAGAACGGGATGACCATGTTAAGAGAGAAAAATATCAGCAATACATGCTTGAAAATACACACCCCAGCATTACAATGAAAATTACAGAACAGGCAAGCTAAAGTCCAAGCTGGAAAAAGAATTTGGCAACAACCAAATACAGTTCTGGCAACCTAAATACAGAGAGTGAACTCGTCTATTCATCAGTGTTCCCAAAGGTCAAGCAGTTGAGACAGCGTTTGAGACTGCTGCCTCTGATTCCAAGAGGCTGGAGGAAGCAGCTCTAGTTCTCTGCAGGATCATTCCCTGTGCTCAGCGAGAAGCCGGCCAATGCCCTGGCTCCCTCAGCCAGTTTTCTGCTGAGTGATGCTATCAGTCCACCACCTTACCTCCAAGAGTTTATTTCAGTACTCATTACAGGAAAGAAAGGGCAGGAGTCATCAGAAAGAAATCAAAGATTGGCCAAGTCCTTTTCCCAAGACCTTTGTCAGGCTGCATCAAGAGGTCAGTGGCTGATGCCAAAAGCTTCTTCTTCTTGGCATGACATTTCGGCACCTCACAGGGAGTGCTGAAGTGATCACTTGATCCATCGCTTCGGAAAACTGTGCTTCCTACTCGTGCATCTTAGAGCTGGAAACAGCAATCTGCAAGGACATTGATGACAGAGAGGCAGTTCTTCCCCCATCAATCAGACCAGACAGGAATGTGGTCACACATCTGTGTTGGGAATTTTGATTTGATGAAGAGACCCCATCTGGCGCAGTAAACAGTAACAACACACTGCTCATGGGGCTGATTAGGAGGAGGTTGCAGAGGGCAGTGCAGATGCCTGGCTGAAATTTCCTGCTTTCTTTGCCTAGAACTAAAGATCGATCAGTCGCAAGCAGATCAACAGTGCTTGAGCCGTGCTTTGCAAAGAGCAAATGTGAACCGAATTTAGCAGTTACACTGACAGAAGCACCTCACATGGAAGAATCTGTAAAGTCATCTGACATTCTGTGGTGTGCAGCAGGGCTCTGACCAAGGATAGTGCACAGACAGTTCCATCTGGGGCTGGATGGGTTTCTCTCACAGCAAGCAGTGCACAAAGCAGCTCCAACGAATCAACAGTGGAGTATATGCCTCCTGTCTTCGCTCCGTCACTGACAATGCAACAGTGCAGCATATCTGGCGCATATCGCAAGAAGCTTCCAAGTAGGTGGGCCAGCAGTATACCATAGTGACATTTGACCTGGCGGTGGCAAAGAAAGCCTATTCCATTGTGTGGCAGAACCCCAAGAGTTTGGTAACATCATCATCAGAATGGGCGCATTCCACCTCACTTGTGCCTACATGTGTGCTTTGGGAAAAAAAGCCTGAGGGTGCAGTGGATTCGAAGAAATCTTGTTGAGTCAGGTGTTTGTGCCAGAGGGTCAATAGAGAAAGAAAGTTCATGACTAGCAAGCACTACAAACAGAGCTCTTAGCGAATTTCACAAAAATAACTGTCTTGGAAGCTCTTGAACGTATTCTTCTACAGGCATTTGAATCGTCAGAGAAGGATTTTTTTGTGAAGAAAGCAAGAGCAGTGGTTCTACGCCTTTCCGATGGATCCATCAGAAGACAGACTGTCAGAAAACTCTCACAAATGACAGCTTGCACAAAGGATACTGTCCCGCATGTCACGCATTCAGAGAGCGAGTCGGACAAGGAGAACTCTGGGAAAAGGGAAAAACAGCCCCAGTTTTGGTTGAACTACATGGACAGAGTTGGAACATTCTGCAGCTTCAAAGAGGCACCAAGGAAAACCACTGGACTCTCACCTTACAACTTTGGAGAACCTGCCGCAGTCTATTTTTAAGCTATGATCATCAGAAAACTATGCCAGGTTTCACGCATGTTGTACTTGCAGTCTATGTGGAATAATCTGCCTACATCCATCTGTGAGCAGAACAACTGTCAAAACAGCGGATTCATTGTCAACAGATCAGCTGTCCCCCCCTTTCCAGAAATGCATTAGACATCACCATCGAACAGACAACTAAACAGACATGCCAAGTCACAACGTGGCATCGTTGGCTTCAAACAGTAAACAACCAGGCTGCATACTATATTATGAGACGCACGACGAGCAGTGGGTCGAGCGATGCGAGCAACGTCCGCGGAATGGTAACAACAACCAAGGCTGTCAACTGGAAATATGGCTAACATGCGACAAGCAAGACTACTCATACACAAAGGACCTGAGGTCATCAGAGATTGTGAAAAAGTGATCAGGACACAACCAAATGTGATGCAGGCAATCACCAGCTTCATCAACCCTTTGATGTTGTTGACAATGGGCTGTGTCTCTGTCTGTCGTCAGGAGCAACCAGCAACCACAAAACGACGTCGAGGGACGACCTTCTCAGATGCTGGTATCAGCATCATTATAGGTGCGACTCAGAAAGCTCAAAGCAATTAGTGTGGCGTCACGTAGCATGTGTGCAAGTTAGAGACCTGTGGCAAAAACAAGATAAGAGGTTTCAATGACACAGTCAAAGAAACTCAACCTGAAGACATCTTTCAAAGATTGCCCAGAGAGGGTTAAACATCTTATCACAGATAAAGCAAAACGAGAGCAGCGAAGCCA
>JADBJO010032505.1:0-2500 GCA_016801955.1 Conus betulinus
GCAAGTGTATGACCAACACAACTCACAACAGACTGCATTTAACGCTAAAACCACATATCTACACTCTTTCATATTAATGAAGAATGTGAAGCATAGACGATCACTTAAATAAAAGACAGAACAACGTAACGTATTGTTTTGAATTGTAAATTCGGTCTTGTTTTATTGTGTGCACTTGTTCAAAAGCCAGCTTAAATACATGTGAACGTTTGTGAGTGGAATATATCGATTCTTTCTTTTGTTGTTAGGTGGTCCGGACTGGACGGTGGATTACCGTATTGACAGAAATGTTTGATACACATTTCCCTCCACTGACCTACCCCTTGACCACTTTTTGCTTTTTATTTCACCCTCTGCTGTTATAAAATCTGACTCAGTCACTTTGCCTTCCCTGTCTGCCTTTTTGCCCGTTTATGTTGTCTTCATAACTGGAGAGATGGGAGCAACAGTGGAAATAGTAATGAAGTCAGTAAGGTCGAACAGAACGAATACAGTCGTCACTTTGGCCCATTGTTTTGCTACGAACATTTATCATAACTTTCCGCAGATTTACACTGGATGTTACTGTTAAGATATACTGTGGGCCTTCAGTGGGAAGAGGTGTGTGTGTGTGTGTGTGTGTGTGTGTGTGTGTGTGTCTTTTTATATATATATATATATATATATATATATATATATATAATATGTGTGTGTGTGTGTGTGTGTGTGTGTGTGTTGCATATATATATATATATATATATATATATATATGTTGCATGTACGCATGTACCTATTTAAGTATGAGCACATGTATTTATGTGTGTATGTATGTATTTATATCCATATCTAACCGTGTATCTGTCTGTCTCTCTCTATCGATCGATCAATAGACCTAAACAGATAGAAAGAGAGAAAATTAGATACATAGATAGTTACATAGATAGGTGTGTGTGTGTGTGTGTGTGTGTGTGTGTGTGTGTGTGTGTGTGTGTGTGTGTGTGTGTGTTAACAGCTGTCAGTCCGAGGGAAATTGACACAATTTCGTAAATCAGATGGTCAGCCATCTCTACTCTCTCTCTCTCTCTCTCTCTCTCTCTCTCTCTCTCTCTCTCTCTCTCTCTCTCTCTCTCTCTCTGACACACACACACACACAACACATGCGCGCGCGTGTGTGCTTGGAATCTGCTCCCTGCAAACACAGTTCGCCCGACTCACTTCGGAATTTCCCTTTACAAGAAAAGACATCCTAAAACATGCCCATCGCGAGCCGCAAATGTATGGCCGACACAACTCACAACAGACTGCATTTAACGCTAAACCACATATCTACACTCTTTCATATTAATGAAAAATGTGAAGCGTAGACGATCTCTTAATAAAAAGACAAAAAAAATGTAACGTGGTTTATATTGAATTGTAAATTCGGTCTTGTTTTCTTGTGTGCAGTTGTTCCAAAGCTAGCTTAAATACATGTGTGCCTTTGTGAATGAATATATCGATTGTTTCTGTTGTTGTTAGGTGGTCCGGACTGGACGGTGGATTACCGTATTGACAGAAATGTTTGATACACATTTCCCTCACTGACCTACCCCTTGACCACTTTTTGATTTTTTTTTTTCAGCCTCTGCTGTTATAAAATCTGACCGGGTCATTTTCCCTTCCCAGTCTGCCTTTTTGCCGTTTTATGTTGTTTTCATTACTGGATACTTGGGAGCAACAGTGGAAATAGTAACGAAGCCAGTGAGTTCACAGTAAACGAAGACAGTCGTCAGTTACCCAAAGTGTTCGTATAGGCCTTTGGCCCATTCGTTTTGCTATGAGCATTTATCACAACTTTCTGCAGTTTAACACTGGATGTTACTGTTCAGATATACTGTGGACCTTGGGTGGCAGAGGTGTGTGTGTGTGTGTGTGTGTGTGTGTGTGTGTGTGTACCTACTTCTCTCTCTCTCTCTCTCTCTCTCTGTCTCTGCCTCTCTCTCTCTCTCTCTTTCTACATCTCTCTCTCTCTCTCTCTCTCCCTCCCTCTCTCTCTCTCTCTCTCTCTCTCTCTATATATATATATATATATATGTGTGTGTGTGTGTGTGTGTGTGTAGGTCTGCACGCATGTACCTTTGTAAGTATGTGTGCATGTATTTGCTATCTATGTATGTATTTATATCTATATTTTACTGTGTATCTGTCTATCTATCTACCTATCATCGATCAATAGACCTAGATAGATGGAAAGAAAGATAGTTATTTATATCTATATTTTACTGTGTATCTGTCTATCTATCTACCTATCAATCGATCAATAGACCTAGATAGATGGAAAGAAAGATAGTTAGATACATAGATATTTACAAGGTGTGTGTGTGTGTGTGTGTGTGTGTGTGTGTGTGTGTGTGTGTGTGTGTGTGTGTGTGTGTGTGTTTTAACAGCTGTCAGACCGTAGAAAATTGACACAATTTGGTAAATCCGGTAGCCATCTCTCTCTGTCTCTCTCTGTCTCTCAGTCTCTCTCTGTCTCTGTCAC
>JADBJO010032505.1:12500-15618 GCA_016801955.1 Conus betulinus
CTGCCTGGTCAAAGTGAAGTATCAAGATCAACTGTGAATCATGTGATGTTTGTTTAGGGTCCCCATGATACGCACAGTGAAGAGTTTCAAGCCTAGATAATCATGATAACAAAAAGAAATGGATAAGAGCCCTTACTGCTATTGTGCGTTCTTTGTGTTGGCACTCTGGCTGTGATATTACGATAGATAATGCTTCTCTTGATAGCATTGTCCATTGTGTGCGTACTGAATGATGAGATCGCAACAAGAACTCCCGATGTCTTACACAGAGCATAAGCAAGTCTCTGTCGAATGTATGGAAGAGATGGGAATGTTTATCTCCCCTACCTGTCAGATCCTCTGACAAGTTCGCTGATTGACCTGTAGAAAAATAAAGGGTGTCTATTCTTTTGTAGCGTCCAGGGGAATCTTGACACTGCCTTTTTTTTTTGTTGCATTTATGTCCAATTTTTTTTTTAAAAGAAATCATATGCTCATGCCTGTTTAATTCTGTTTGAGTGATTGATGAAGACTGCTCATTTTTTTTAAGTTTCGTAGCAGGTGACTCTAAATTGATGTTTGTACTTGGACTAATGGAATTCCAGCTATTCATTTCATCGCTTGAAAAAAAATGTCACTACCTTGAACGGTTATTTGTCTTCAGTAATCAGCTGTTTTTTGCAAACCAGTAGTTATTATACACTCCATCCAACAAGGTTCAGTTGAGGCACCTGTATTCGCCTTGGCTTAAAGGCTGTGTCAGGTCAATTGACATAGGCTAGGACGCCAAGGCTGCATCAAAATGTCGTTATGCTCTGCACAGTTATGCGGGAATTGTCTTCAGTTGTGACAAGCTCCTAGCATAACATTGTCAGTCTCCAAAATCCCCCGAAGTCGGAGTGTGGCTGCCCACGTGGCAGCGTATCAGAATCGGTCACACACGTAATGTTCTCGACCCCAGCTGATGTATTCATACCATAGTGTTCAAGTACTTTGACTATTCCGATGATCCCTGGAGTCTTTCAGCAAGGGTACGACGATGATGACAACAACAACAACAACAACAGGCACCTGATGTTGTCTTTTTTCGGTTATGCGTTTTGGCACCTGATCTTTCTCAGAAACTCAATATTGGAAGGAAACACCCTCCATCACCACTTCAACCACCACCACCACGGCCAGCACCACCTCCACCACCACCAACACCACCACCACCAAAAATATGCACAAGAAAAAGATGTTGCGAAGTAACGCTTACTCAATAAACAAGGCGAAATGAATTTCCGTTTACCATGTCATCTTCAGATGCTACGATTGTCCAGTTGACTGTCATAAAAAAAAAGAAATAGAGTGGGAAATAGTATAAAAAATATGGAAGGTAGACATATATTAACACATCAGCTCATTTGACCCTAGTACTTCAGTTCCCTGCTATTAACGGTCATTTCTGTGTTCTGTCAGTCAAGAATCATGTTTCCGTGGAGTAATCATAAGTATTACTTCATGTCTTTTTTTTCCGAAACATTCTGTCCCTTTCTTTGCGTCCCATTCTGAATCATGGCCAATAGCGCATGATCAGTTGCAACATTTGCTCTCTCTCTCTCTCTCTCTCTCTCTCTCTCTCTCTCTCTCTCTCTCTCTCTCTCTCTCTCGCTCTCTCTCTCACTCTCTCTCTCTTTTCTTTTTTACTTTAAATTCATCTACGACTCAATGTTCATGGAGGAACAACTCATCAATTGTACAATGTAGTTGTGAACATATGTGTGTTAGTTTAAAAGTTTTGTAAGTTTTAGTTGCTAGTTATGCTTAGTTAGTCCCTTAGCGGGGCAAGGGCCGGATGAAAAAAAAGCATGTGTTTGCTTATCTGTTACCCTTGGATATAAAAATTATCCTCCTCTCTCTCTCTCTCTCTGTCTCTCTCTCTCCTCTCTCTCTCTCTCTCTCTGTCTCTCTTCTGATGCATAGCCCGACAGATTTACTGACATATTTTTACAAAAGAAAACAGAGGTTGTGCGGTCATGTCCTGGTGATTCTACAGCAGCGTCCAGGGAAGCTAGCTATGAATAATCATCAGAAACACTTACGAAAGCGCATCGTTATTTACACTGGAGTCATTATGGAACATTGCACAGGGCCTGTCTATAGAAAGACGACTTGAAGATAGCCACAGGTTATTATGGCCAGTCTCTCCTCGTCCCTAGTGACCCCTGCCAGGTGTTTTTTTTTCTATGAAGTCTGCGTGAGTGGTGAAGTGTTTGTGATGTTGATGGAAATCCAATTAGTTCCCTGTCTGCAGTGCTTCATCTAATCAAACCTTCGTTTTTGATGTCCCCCATCACCACCACCCCCACCACCCCCATCCCTCCCACCCCCACCATCATCTCCTCCCTTCTCTACCACTTTCAGCTTTCTTCCTGTTTTGCTCATGTCTTTTTTTAATTTTTTTACCACTTGTTTCCCCGAAAATGCCGTGGTCTACAAGGTTTTCTCTCTCTCTCTCTCTCTCTCTCTCTCTCTCTCTCTCTCTCTCTCTCTCTCTCTCTCTGTATCTGTCTCTTTGTCTCTGTCTCTGTCTCTGTCTGTCTGTCTCTCTCTCTCTCTCTCTCTCTCTCTCTCTCTCTCTCTCTCTCTCTCTCTCTCTCTCTCTCTCTGCGCCTCACCTCTCTCTCTGCCTCCTCTCCCTGCATGTGGGTGTGCATGTATATGTGTGTGTGAGTGCATGGTGTGTGTGTGTGTGTGTGTGTGTGTGTGTGTGTTGTGTGTGTGTGTGCACGTGCGTACGTGCGCGCGCGCGTGTGTGTGTGTGTGTGCGTGCGCTTACGCGCGTGCACGTGATATTTTTTCTCTATCACACATTGGCAGAGATGACACATTCTAATTAAAGCGTGGGAGTGGGAGAGAGAGAACTGCTGATGACGACATCCAGATCACGAAATGCGAAAGAAAATCACATTGCAGCACTGCTATGTGTTTCGGGCTCTTCACTTTTTTTTCTTCAGTCCTTGCCTTGCTAGATTTCCCCTCCTGGTATTGCTATTGGCTAGGGAGGGGAAGGGGTAGAGACGGATGCAGGGGGGAGGGAGGGGAAGGAGGGATGGAGGGGGCGACTGGTGAGGATATGAGAGGAGTTCAGGGGGCA
>JADBJO010032506.1:0-7500 GCA_016801955.1 Conus betulinus
CGTTTGCGTCAAGAGGAGGGTGAACTTTTCACAGAAAAGAAGCTGAAAGCAGAGCGTAGGTAGGGATGATTAGACATTGGACTCTCATGTCTGTTTGAGTATTTGTGTACTTGTGTAGAGCTATGCGATTAGGCGATTGTTTGCGACTGGTAGTCATCACGATCTCCATTCGCCAGCTATGGTATTCGTTTTTATTTTAACAAACAAACAGGAAAGAAACGAACAATCGAACGAACAAACGAATAACAAACTAAAAGCGGTTTAAAAAAAAAAAAAAAAAGACGCCAAAACACACACACACACACACACACACACACACACACACACACACACACATAAACCCACGCGCACACGCACGCACACACACACACACACACACAACACACACACACACACACACACACACACACAAAGCTACGACACAACAAAGATTAGGTAAAAAGGAAGGGATTGTACCAATAAAAAAACGTTCGGTCGTTTCCAGTATTTAATTTCACACACACCACACACACACACACACACACACACACCCTCTCTAGTTTCTAACGCTACTGCCACTAAGAAGTGTGTGGAGATAAAGAGACAGTTTACGATGTTGAGGGCCGAGACTCTCCGAGGTCGCGGGAGAGGGCCAGAATTCAATATACCAACAAGTTTCGATCTGTAATAAATCATACCGCGTCTTTGGCAACATAGGAAAGGGTTTGCGCGGAGATTGAAGGGTGGCGGTAAAGGACAGTAGGAGAGGGGGTGGGGGTGGGGGGTGGGGGGTGGGGGTGGGGGGGGGGGTAGGGTAGGGGGTGGGAGGTGACAAAGAGGGGGAGGGATGATGATAGTAGCAGCAGATATGGTGACCCTTTTTTCTTTGGAGTGGGCATGCGTGTAAGAGAGAGAGAGAGAGAGAGAGAGAGGGAGAGAGAGGAGATGGTAAGGGGGTCGGGGTAGAAGGAGGCAGGACACACCATTAAAATATTAGACACGTGTGATTAATGTGGTGCGCTGGGTAAGGCTCGGGGGGTGGGGGTGGGGGTGGGGAGTGGGGGTGGAAGTGGGGGATGGGAGGGTGGGGGTGGAGGGGGGTGGGAGGGGGGTAGGGGTGTGAGGGAAGGATAAGGAGACCACGGGAGCGTTAGACAGTTTATCAAAAGTAAAAGTTGAAAAAAGTGTCAGCGCCGCTGCCCGATGAAACGCACTGAGGGTCGACACCACATTTTACTCCGCAGAACACCCCACACACACACACACACACCACACACACACACAGAGTAGAGAGAGAGAGAGAGAGAGAGGAGAGAGAGAGACTCACTCTCACCACCCCACCGCCACTACTACCTCTACCTCTCCCCCCATCCCCCTCCTCACACACACACCACACACACACACACATCATACACACACATATACATCGGAGAGGCCGCGCTGAACGCACACACACACACACACACACACACACACACACACACACACACACACACACACAACATACAGGCACACAGGCACACACACACACACACCACACACACACATGCACGCACACGCGCACAACACACACACACACACACACACACACACAATGGGATAAAAACTGCTCTACGATCGCAGAGAGACCAAGGAAGAAGAAACCGGTGGATACAAGGATAAGTTATCATCACACACACAAACACACACACACACACACACACACACACACACACACACACACACGGATGCACATACTCACAGGAAAGGCCGCAAAATGGCGTGTGGCTGGATGAGTTGTAGAAAAAAAAAAGACCATCCTATTGCCACAATAAAACATAATGAAACCCAAAAATCTACACAGTACAAACCAACTCTCTCTCTCTCTCTCTCTCTCTCTCTCTCTCTCTCTCTCTCTCTCTCTCTGTCTGTCTGTCTCTCTCTCTCTCTCTCTCTCTCTCGTGATGGTGTACACTTAACTCTCTTGTTCAACTTTTCACCAGAAGTGATATCAGTCAGATGAACTGAGTTGTGTGTGTGTGTGTTGTGTGTGTGTGAGAGAGAGAGAGAGAGGTTGAGGGGAGGATGGTAATGGGATTGGTCGGAGCTTGAAGTGGTGGATGATTGGGGAACTTGAGGGGTGGGGGGGGGGTGGGGGTGGGGCGGGTACGAGGGCGTGGGGAGAGATATTACCGGACCTGTCCACTGGAAGTAAAAAGGAGTTGGGGGTGGGGGTGGCGGGTAGGTCCACAAAATTGAACGGTAACCATAGACAAGAAAAGAGCAAAGAAAAGAGTATATGGAACCATGCTGAAGGAATTTATTTATTAATGGAACATGAATGCTTTGAACTTCTTTCCAACTACATCACAGCAAAATACTGCTTGTCTGTGTAAAACTGTATTAGATGTTGTTAAATTGTTTTGCAAGTAAAAAAACAAACAAAAACAAACAAAACTTTCGTGTAATTTTGAAGGGAGTCGGTTATTCCAGTTAAAGATAAAAGCTCTGGCATCATTTCCATAGACAGCTCAGCAGAATACTGCTTGTCTGTGTAAAACTGTGGTAGATGCTGTTGAATTGTCCTGCAGGTGTAGAAAAAAAAAAACGGTGTGGTTTATTTAGGACCCATGCACGTGGACATTGTAACAATATATCCTTTCACAACACGGAGTGAAGACAGAAGCTGACGCCGGCGATTAATTGTGAATGATTATATGGGCCTACTGGACAATTAATTTCTGGTAACACTGATAGGAAATGCAAAGTCCATCTGTCCTTCTTTTACGAATTGTAGCCCCAGAAGATGATTCTGAAACGTTCAGGTACAGTAACTCTTGCTCCCATGACGAGATAATTGTGCGCTCCTAACTCCATACGATTGCTGCTTACGATACAGCGCCGTTTAGCGCAAATGCCAGTACAGAGTTAGCAAAACAAACACGGAGACCTCTCTCTGGTCATGTAGTTATCTCATCATAGAAGCAAGAGTTATCCCGCTTGTTCGTTATTTACTGTTTACTGTCCCTTGCCTCATATACGACTTCCTTTCATACTGAAACGTTCTTTCCATCTAGCTGCGTTTCCTCCTTTTTTTTTTTCATCACTGGTTTTGCTGTTTTGTTTGATTATTCGTTGCCAGAAAACCTCTATGTGAAGGCACCCTGACCCCAATACCTTAAGAAATGAATTCGATGAGTCATTTTAACGTTGATGTCTGGTATTACGGCAGTGGAGAGTTAAACACAGATTTTGATTCAATAAGTACCATTTGGGAATGATTTACACACACACACACACACACACACACACACACACACACACACACACACACACTCACACACCACACACACACACACACACACACACACACACACACATTTCCAAAGTTATTACCGGAAGATGGATCACATAATCCGACACCTATAAAATCACAGCAGTTGGCGAGCAATTTCGAGAAAATATTTACTTTTTTACACTTTATTTCTGGGAATTACAAAGTTGCACTAACAGTTTTGTACAGGCTGATATAGATCTGTCTGTACAGATTCGAAGAAGCTTTGGATATTGCTCATAACTTTGTGATCTTGCATTTGAATGATACTATCAACGTTTACGTTTCTTTCTCTTCTGTTTTTGTCTCCATGTCGGCATAGGTAAGACCAGATGACGCTTTCAACTTTCTCGTCCAGGAAGATGGAAAACGGGGATGGCTTCAAAGGCCATTCTTTCGGATTAAACTGATCTTCTTTAAGTAGATATGTGTATAAATTGCGAGTGTTCTTTTAAGACATGTTCTGCTGTTTTAGGGAAATCTAGATCGGACCCCATTGCCGTTTCACCATTTACGAACTTTTCTATTTACGAGTTGTTTTTTTTTCTTATAATAGGAGTTGCTGGTAGCTACCAGACGACACTCATCTGGTGCTGCAGTTCAAGCATTTGTATTGTGTTAAATATTAATGTACACGGGTGTGGTGTGTGTGTGTGTGTGTGTGTGTGTGTGTGTGTGTGTGTGGAAGGGGGAGGGGGGGGGGCACACTGGAAAATGGGAACCTCAGTCAACGTCACCCGGATCCTGGATCTGCCTTTTGATTTGGGTCCACTCCACTTCTCAACACACACACACACACACACAACACACACACACACACACACACACACACACACACACACACACACACACACACACAAAGCGGGGGGTGGAGGGGGGGATGGAGTGGGTGGGTCGTCCTTGTACCGCATTCCACCTGTCCACCACTTCGCTTCAAGAGTTTATCCGCAGTCTTGCCAGCGGATTCCGGATCCGTCTTTTGATGCAAAACGGATCCGCACCAACCTTAAATGGCGTAGTCCTTGGACCACATGCCATTTTCATTTTTTTTCCGAAATCGGTTCAGCTGAGCGTATTTTGCGTATACACTCTGTCTCTCTCCCTCTCTCTCTCTCTCTCCCCCCCCCCCCCCCTCTCTGTCTCTCTCTTAGACAAAATCTGCTCTCACGCTTACAATCTCTCTCTCTCTCTCTCTCTCTCTCTCTCTCTCTCTCTCTCTCTCTCTCTCTCTCTTCTAACTTAAGGTGTTTAGCATCCAGAGTAATCTATCCTTATATTTCATGCAAAGTGATGGATTCGAAAGAAATGCATTTGACATTTGATAAAAAGCATATCCATAGGCATTTGTACTTGCTGCCACTCTACTACCTAAGCCTCCCTGGTAATCGAAGGGGAGGGGTGGGGGAAGGGGAGGGGGGGGGGGGGAGGGGGGGGGGGGGGGGGGGGGGGCGGGGGCTACGAACCGCACGACCTCTACTGGGTACGTCATAGACATCTGAATTAAAACAAACGGACAAAGCGCATCCCGACTTAGCCATTATCTCAACGCGGTCAGACAGCAGGCAAAAGACAGGCTCAAGATGATCAGCCTCCAAACGATGGAACGCTCTCTCTTCGCTGTGTGTCACAGCCGTGATCTGTTTGCGAAACAAAAGAAAGGGAATCCCTGCTAAGCTGAACCTGACCGAGTCATGATACCCCCCCCCCCCCCCCCCCCATCCCTATCCCCACCCCGTTCCACCCTCTTTCCTCTCTCCCCCTCCCCCTCTCCCCCCCCCCCCCCCCCCCCCCCGTCCTACACCTCCCATATCCTTCGCACTTCCCTGTTCCTCTTCCTCCTCCACTTTTTTTTTTTTTTTTTTTTTTTTTTTTTTTTTTTTTTGTTTTGAGGGGGCAAACATCCAACCGAACACGTAACGGCCATTGTGGCAAGGGGGGCGCAAATCGATTGATGCTTCCCCTTTCTCCTAAAAATTTTTTTTTTTTTTTTTTCCCTTAAACCATCGGGTCAAGTGGGATCGAAAGAGATCAGGCTGCCCTCCCTGTGCTCCTGCCGATTAATTTCTGACAAGAAGCCTGGACTCCCCTTGAAACGATTAACGGGAGGAATCGGCCTCAGCTGGGGCTGACATCCCTCCCTGAGCTTCACGAGAGGCCTGTGCTGAATTTTTTTTTTTTTCCGAATTAGCCAGATTCCACCTGTCCTTGCCGGAGCCTTAAATAAAAAAAAAAAAAAAAAAATGCTTCCTCTCCGTCTCTTGAAGATGAAGATGAACTTGAGAGAAACAGTGAGGTCATCGGAGAACAAAGGAGAAGGAGGAGGAGGAGGAGAAGGAGGAGGAGGAGGAGGAAGAAGAAGAAGAAGAAGAAGAAGAAGAGGAGGAGAGGAGGAGGGAGGAGGAGGAGGAGGAGAGGAGGAAGAGGCGGAGGGAAGAGGAGGAGGAGGAAGATGGAGGAGGAGCTCAGAGAGAGGGTGTGCTGTCAACTACATGCACTCTCTTGAGGAGAGAAGCGAGAAGCCATTTCGTGGAAAGTATGGCCTATACTAGCGACTGAGCAGATTGTATATATGGAAACACACGGCACAAAGTTAGCAAGTTGCTATGGAAAGTAGATAAATAACAAAGTTGCCGAGGATACGATGAGTTTAGTCATGTAAAAAAAAAAGGTGCGTGTCATCTGACGTCATCATTGTTTGTCGAGGTCCTTAGGAACGGAACAAGGTTGACAAAACTCACGTATCTTTTTGGGATGTCTCATGATATCAATGTTTTGTTTTCCATATTGTCTTCATAACTAACTCACTACCTAAATGACGAAATACTGTTATCCCCAAAGCCAGCTACTAGTCTTCAGAATATTCCGACAAACACTTGTCTACAGCCAGACATCTTGAGGCGGTCGGAGCGTTCATGGTGTCATTCCACCGGACAAGTGGCGTTGCCCATCTCTTTCCCACAAGCCACCCAGTGCTGACGTCACGGCATTCTAAACGAAGAACGATATTTCGGGAAGAAATTCAAACTGTTAACTTTACAGATCATCTGCATGCGTAAGGAAGGTCAGACCTGACCAGATTTCCTCCTTGTTCTTTTTTCCTCCTGGGGGGGGGGGGGGGGGGGGGGGGGGGGGGAAGAGAAGGAAAAGAATCCCAACCATACTTCAGTCACTAAGGGCTTTCTGTCAGCCTTCTGGATCGCCACATTCAGAGTCCAGTGCTCAAGGCGCACTGTCCTTGAACTTGACTGACTAAGGAGCAGTGCCAGGGACAAAAAAAAAAAAAAAAAAAAACAATGTTGGCAGAAGAAGGGCATCTGGGGATCATTACGTGGATCGTAAAGAGTTCAGGCGGAAACACATGTCTGAGGGGTGAGGGGGGGGGGGGGGGTGTCTTTAAGGACTTGCTGCCGTGAAGCTCTCTATTTAGAGTTTCTTCCCACAGGGGGCATTCACACCTAGCCACATACTAGGCTTCACTACTTCACGTGTACACGCACACACTTAATCCCTGTAAAAAGCTGTAGGTTGCGTTTCGCTCTCGCCATTGTCGTTCGTTTTTGCCCAGTTCCCCATTTTTTTTTTTTTTTTTTTTTTTCAATAAGCCCCCTTCTTCTGCCGAGTGACAATCGTGTCGTCTCGTTCTCCGCAGCCGAGTCCCCCCCCCCCCATTTCCCCCCCCCCCCCCCCCCCCCCCCCCCCCCCCCCCCCCCCCCCCCCCACCCCCTCCCCGCCCACCCCCCCGCCCCCCCCCCCCCTCCCCCCCCCCCCCCCCCCCCTCCCCCCCCCCCCCCCCCCCCCCCCCCCCCGGCCCCCCCCCCCCCCCATCCCCCCCCCCCCCCCCCCCCCCCCCCCCCCCCCCCCCCCCCCCCCCCAGCCCCGCCCCTGCCCCCCCCCCCCCAAGCACCCCCCCCCCCCCCCTTGTAAGAAGTCCCCCCCCCCCCCCCCCCCCCCCCCCCCCCCCCCCCCCCGCCCCCACCCCCCCCCCCCCCCCCCCCCCCCCCCCCCCCCCCCCCCCCCCCCCGCGCGCGCGCCCCCGCATAGCTACAAGCAAATTCTTGTTAAGTCACTGGACGATCAAAACAGAGTCAACATCTTCGTGTTTCTTTTTTGTTTGTTTGTTTTGTTTTTTGGTTTTGGTTTTTTTAAAAGGCAAATGGGTCATTCTGTTCAGATGTTCAGATGTGTGTGTGCTATGTGTGTATGTGATT
>JADBJO010032506.1:10000-15617 GCA_016801955.1 Conus betulinus
TGTCTATATTAAATGGCGCAAGATGCTTGTTATTATTTAGATTACATGATACATTTCGCGACTGTCTAAATTACATGGCATTCTCGTGAACGGTTGATCGTTGAATAGTATGGCGAATTCTGACAATTGCCTAGATTACCTGAGATTTTGTGTATATGCTGGTGTTTTTTTTGTTTTTTTTCATGTGTTTAGAATATATCCAGGATCGTAATAACTTGTCGAGGTAACACAGGATCGAGCCTTTCCAGTTTTTTCTGATTTTACCCTGACCACAGAACCTGTGCAAATGATTAATAACCGCTTGGCGCATTCTTGATTCTTATGCTTGATTGTGTGTGTGTGGTCCGCAGATAGAGCCTCTCTAACTGACATCCTCGTGACTTGACATGATTTTGTGATGTGCCCATAACATGTCTAAATACTTCAAAATCGTCATGACTTGTTCTTTAAGTGTTCATAAGGTGCACCGAAAAGTAAAAAACCTAGCGGGCTTATTATAATGACGTGTATCCCCTGATAATCAGACTAGAAACTGATATCCCAATGATTTATTTCTGGTCATATGCAGTATTCATAGAGTGCTATATATCATTGGTATTCTTATCATCTTTTTTTTTTTGGATTCTTTGGAGTTGCTATTATGAGTACAGATTATTGATATTCTGGTAACTTGTTCTGATTATGTACAATACGTATAACGAATCTAGATGTTTGACGTTATCTGGATAATTAAGATTTTTTGAGACTTGTTCAGATTATGTAGGGTCCTCATCATGTGTCTGGATGACTGACAGTGATTTGCTCCGATTACAAGGCGCTCCGTTATTTTGTTAACACAGCCCATATTTTCATGACTTGTTCTGATTGTATGCATTAGCCATTATGAATCTGGATACGTAGCATCCTAGTGATTTGTTCTGTTCACATTCTGTGCTCCTTGAGGGGTGTCTATCATTGACGTTCTTGTGATTTGTTCTGATTTTATATGACCCTTAACAACATGTTTAGAAGATTGATATTCTCGTAACTTGCGCTGAGTACATGTGGTTCTCGTAACATATCTTTATAACTGATGTCCTAGTGACTTCTGATTATATGCTGTGCTGTGAGTGTGTCTACATAAATGACCTTCTTGTGATATTTTCTGATTATAGGGATCCTTACAACATGTTCTTGACTTTTTTCTGACTGTATGGGTCCTGGGTAAGTGATGTCTACGTTGTTCCGTTTCTGTGCATTTTGTGACTCGTCTTGATTATATGTGATTCTCTAGTATCCTCATATTTTGTTTTGATTGGATGCAATCGATATACAATCCAGATGATTGATATCCTCACAGTTTGTTTAGATTGCACGTACTTGTCATAAATAGTCTTGATGACGTTGGATCCTCCAAACTTGACACACTGATTTCGAGAATTCGCCTTTTGTCTTAGAGAGAGAGAGAGAGAGAGAGAGAGAGAGAGAGGAGAGAGAGAGAGAGAGAGAGAGAGAGAGAAAGTGCGTGTGTGGGTGTAACCCGAGTAAGATTTGTATGTACTTGTCAATGAAAGAAATCTTTATATCATCATGTTTAAAATTGTACTAAACTGTCTATAGCGCAAACAACTACCTTTGTGTATGTGCTTCAGACTGCTTGGAGGGAGCCTGATCCATTTTGTTCTGAGACATCTATTGCTTTATTTAAAAATTGCCAAATATTGCGCAGTTGCTACTGACAGATTTTGATATGTCTTCACAGACATGAGGAAGAATTCTAACTTGTTGCTTAATTTTTCTCGATTTCGACTGGTTACTTGGAGAGTATGAAAGCCAACCAAAACAAAAACAAACAAACAAAACAAAACACCCCTCTCCAAACACACACACACACACACACACACACACACACACACACACACACACACACACACACACACACCACACACTCACACACACACTCACAAGACCACCACAAAGCAAAACAAAAGAAATCAAAAACAAAAGAAAAAAAAAAAAAAGGAGAAACTCACAACACCCTGCTACGAAGGTAATTCTCTTTTTCAGTCAAGTACACTGATGGTCTGCAATTTAGGGACACTGATTATACAATAACAACATCAACAATAAGAATACGAATAATGATAATAATGGTAGAAGTAATAACAATAACAACAAGAACATTATTATCAGTAATAATGATAATGATGATGATAATCATCATCATCATCATCATCATGATAATGGTGCTGATCATTATGACAATGATGATAAAAAGTAATAATAAATAAATAATAAATAAATACATAAACAAACAAAAATACATACAAACAACTTGTGACTTACTACCTACCTACCTGTCTACCTAACAAACTAACTAAGTAGCTAACTAATTAACTACATTAATAAATATATAGATGAATAAAGACATGCACTTTTTCTCCAGTGAGATGAAAACACTTTTTGTACATTAAAGTTACGTTGCGCATGAAAATAAAAGCACAGGGAACAGCACTGGAAACTCTAACACTGGCATCCACTGAAATATGAAATGCTGCCACAGCTCACAGACAGCACCATTCCCTACGTACTAGCCAACACGCACATCTCTCTCTCTCTCTCTCTCTCTCTCTCTCTCTCTCTCTCTCTCTCTCTCTCTCTCTCTCTCTCTCTCTCACACACACACACACACACACACACACACACACACACACACACACTCGCAATTGAATGCAAAAAGATGCTTCATAGATTGGAAATAAAATAAATAGAACAGCTAAACATTTTAAATGGACGTAGCTCCCACTAGATTCTACAACCCACTTTACGAAAGCAAATGCATTTGTCATAGAACTGAATGCCTGAACTGAACACAAATTTATCTCTACGAATTTGAATGTAAACGCTGATAATTTTGCATTTCATTTAAGAGAGAATCTAATTTACAATCTTTATGAAGTGTACTGTAACCAATTACCATTTCTACTCACTTCGTTTTTTCTTGTTGGTCTAACTTCACCAATATTTATAACATTTTTTGCTGATACATTTTGCTCAATGCCTTCCTTTTTCAATATATATATATATATATATATATATATATATATATATATATATATATATATATATATATATATATATATATATATATATATATATATATATATATATATATATATATATATAATCAAGAAGTCGTCCACTCAATGCTTCCCTTCTTTTATTTTCTTCAAATTTTCGCCTTTTTCAAGGCTTCATCAGGAATGTTATTTACTTTTCTTCAGCTGCTTACATTCTTGACCAAAGGAAGACGTGTGTACACAGGCAAAGCTGTTAACAGCTTCATCAGGCCAAGGTACAATGATGATACATATTATCGCCCATATTTGCTTTGCCTGTGTACACTTCCTCCTTTGGTCAAGAATGTAAGCAGCTGAAGAAAAGTAAATAGTATTCCTGATGAAGCCTTGAAAAAGGCGAAAATTTGAAGAAAATAAAAGAAGGGAAGGCATTGAGTGGACGACTTCTTGATTTTATATTGATTGATCCAGTAATGGTTTTGTCGTCCAGACTCTTTCAGCTGCTGGGAGCAGTGCCAGTTTTAGCGGTGGGTTTTCTTTTATACCTATATATATATATATATATATATATATATATATATATATATATATATATATATATATATAAAAATAGACTAATAAATTCCAAGGATAAATAACCGAGCACCATCCCAGCAACTCGGTTACTCATCCCTGGAATTTATTAGTCTATTATAATTTAGTCCCTTGCGGATTCATTCCAAGAATTGGCCCTCAGCAGTTGTGTCTAGAAGTTATCTTTTTATATATTCTACCTTTCATAAGAAAATGTAGCTTGTTTTGCTCTTTCATGATTTTCTTTTGCTTCTTAGCTGGCACCTTTATTTGGTTTTTTTGGAAAGCTCAACAGACATATCACGGTATTGCACACCAGCCTTTTTCTAGGATAACATTCTTCTTAAAATCGAAAAAAAAACCAGAGAGTTGAATTAACGTTTTCCGCGGGGAGGCAGACGGGTTTCGAGGGTGCCGGGTATATGATCAGGAGTTTAAGTTGGTGAGCTTACTTCCTCTTGGAGATTGTCTCCCCTTTAAAGACTTTAAACTTGCTGAAGCCTCGTTTTGAGAAGCATTTATTATTAACTCTCTCAAACACGTACTGATAGTTAGGCAGAATTATCTACCGCTGCAGATACGAATGCCTATCTCCTCTTATTTTCTTCAATCTAAGACATGAGAGCAAGTTTTGTTTTATCGGCAAGAATGGTGAGCGTGGAGTTTATTTAAAAGAAAATCAGGTATTGTTCATTTAATACAGATGCCAGATTGAATAAATACCGACGTCGACCCAATTCTGCAAGAACATGACATCGATTCGTGATGAAAGTTGTTTTCTGGGTTGTTTTTATTTTTGTTTATCAACCGTTTGGTTTGTCTCCACCAGGTCATGTAACCTGCGAGAATGTGATACCAAACCAAATAAAAAGCTTTTGTATGAATTATCGATTTCTTGCCAGATAAGGAAGTGTTCACTAACCTGGGAGAATGTGATACAAAACCAAATAAAAAAAACTTTTGTATGAATTATCGATATCTTGCCAGATATGGAAATGTTCACTAACCTGGGAGAATGTGATACAAAACCAATTGAAAAGCTTTTGTATGAATATCGATATCTTGCCAGATAAGGAAATGTTGACATCCGTGGCGGAAAAGTAATTTTCTTACGTTCCTGTGACGTACTGCTATTAGCTGAGTTGTGGCACAATGTACTACTGTGGATAACATTTTGTGAAAGGGACTTTCGGCGTTTTACAATAGCCTATCTATACCCACACCTCCTTCTCTCCCTCACCAAGCAATTTCAACTCGACCCTAACTCTCTCTTTGTCTTCCACTCTCCATCCGTCTGCCTTCTAACCTTCCTGTATGGATCTGTCTGTCTGTCTGTCTGTCTCTCTCTCTCTGTATGTGTGTGCGCGCGTGCACGCGCGCGCGTGTCTGCATGCTTACACGCATGTGCCAAGCGCGCAAGAAAGCGCAAGAACCACAACTCTCTCTCTCTCCTCTCTCTCTTCTCTCAAATCCTCTCTCTCACTCTCTCCCTCTCTGATACTTCCCACAAGAAAGCGAAGTGGCTAAGGTTTTATCTTTGACCCCGGTGTAACATGTGTGTGTGAAGACCAAGAAATCTGCCAGGTTGCCTGAATTCGAAATAGAACTAAACATATTTAGAAGCAAACATTTCAAACCATGTCTACCGCAAGCTACTATTTTAAAGTGACTGAAAGAATGGGGGTATATGAAGGTGTGAAAAGTGGTTAAGCACTAGAATTGCGCTATACAAATGCCAGAAGACTACTATGTTTCTATAAAGCTGGTGGGATCACCTAGGGTTTAGATAAAGAAGTGGGGAAAGCAGAATCGTGGGTGGAAAAAGCAGGGAAACGTTTACGAGACGTAAATGAAGTGCCAAACAGTAGTGGCAGACGAGATACAGACGACAACTTACGCAAAACGAAATCATTCAAACATGGTGAGACTGTAAACAATGGATATGAAACACCAGGGTATACGTCGTTTTGTCAGCACATTTTGTT
>JADBJO010032507.1:0-10000 GCA_016801955.1 Conus betulinus
AAAAAAATGTTAAATCTCTTTCAAGAATTCAAAGATCGCGTCAGGTGGAACATCTCTGAACGAGGTTTTCATGGAATCTGCTGTAAAATGTGTGTGTCTCCTGCAAGTGCCAACATTCTAGTAGAATCTGTTTCACTGTAAGTGGCACATGACACGGAATGCACCACCCAGCTGCTTCCTGGGAGGGGAAGGTCTAAGAGAAGGCTTGAATGAAGGCAGTGAGGGTAGATAGTGAAGATAACGAGAGGGTAGAGCAAAAGGGGGATGACAGATGGGGGGGGTACTGTTGGAAGGGGAGGGTGGGGAGAAGGGGGATGAAAGGTGGGGGGTACTGTTAAAAGGGGAGGGTGGGGAGAAGGGGGATGAAAGGTGGGGGTACTGTTAAAAGGGGAGGGGGGGGGAGAAGGGAGATGAAAGGTGGGGGTACTGTTAAAAGGGGAGGGTGGGGAGAAGGGGGATGAAAGGTGGGGGTACTGTTGAAAGGGGAGGGTGGGGAGAAGGGAGATGAAAGGCGGGGGGCACTGTTGGAAGGGGAGGGTGGGGAGAAAGGAGATGAAAGGTGGGGGGGTACTGTTGGAAGGGGAGGGTGGGGGAGAAGGGGATGAAAGGTGGGGGGTACTGTTGAAAGGGGAGGGTGGGGAGAAGGGAGATGAAAGGTGGGGGGTACTGTTAAAAGGGGAGGGTGGGGAGAAGGGGATGATGAAAGGTGGGGGGGTACTGTTAAAAGGGGAGGGTGGGGAGAAGGGAGATGAAAGGTGGGGGTACTGTTGAAAGGGAGGGTGGGGAGAGAAGGGAGATGAAAGGCGGGGGGCACTGTTGAAAGGGGAGGGTGGGGAGAAAGGAGATGAAAGGTGGGGTACTGTTGGAAGGGGAGGGTGGGGAGAAAAGGAGATGAAGGTGGGGGTACTGTTGGAAGGGGAGGGTGGGGAGAAGGGGGATGAAAGGTGGGGGTACTGTTGGAAGGTGAGGGTGTGGAGAGAAGGGGGGGGTGAAAGGCGGGAGTACTGTTGGAAGGGAAGGGTGGGGAGAAGGGGGATGAAAGGTGGGGGTACTGTTGGAAGGAGAGGGTGGGGAGAAGGGGGGGGGTGAAAAGGTGGGGGGGGTACTGTTGGAAGGGGAGGGTGTGGAGAAGGGGGGGTGAAAGGCGGGGGTACTGTTGGAAGGTGAGGGTGGGGAGAAGGGGGATAAAAGGTGGGGGTACTGTTGGAAGGGGAGGGTGGGGAGAAGGGAGATGAAAGGTGGGGGTACTGTTGGAAGGGGAGGGGTGGGGAGAAGGGAGATGAAAGGCGGGGGTACTGTTGGAAGGGGAGGGTGGGGAGAAGGGGGGGGGTTGAAAGGCGGGGGTACTGTTGGAAGGGGGGTGGGGAGAAGGGATATGAAAGGTGGGGGTACTGTTGGAAGGGGAGGGTGGGGAGAAGGGAGATGAAAGGTGGGGGTACTGTTGGAAGGGGAGGGAGGGGGTGGAGAGAAGGGATATGAAAGTGGGGGTACTGTTGGAAGGGGAGGGTGGGGGAGAAGGGATATGAAAGGTGGGGGTACTGTTAAAAGGGGAGGGTGGGGAGAAGGGGATGAAAGGTGGGGGTACTGTGTTAAAAGGGGAGGGTGGGGAGAAGGGGGATGAAAGGTGGGGGTACTGTTGGAAGGGGGAGTGGGGAGAATTGAGATGAAAGGTGGGGGCACTGTTTGAAGGGGAGGGTGGGGAGAAAGGAGATGACAGGTGGGGGTACTGTTGGAAGGGGAGGGGGGTGGGAGAAGGGGGATGAGGGAAGGTGGGGGTACTGTTGGAAGGAGAGGGTGGGGGGAGAAGGGAGATGAAGGGTGGGGGTACTGTTGAAGGGAGGGTGGGGAGAATTGAGATGAAAGGTGGGGGTACTGTTGAAAGGTGAGGGTGTGGAGAAGGTGGGGGGGGGGGGGGGGAGGTGAAAGGTGGGGGCACTGTTGGAAGGGAAGGGTGGGGAGAGAAAGGAGATGAAAGGGCGGGGGTACTGTTGGAAGGGGAGGGTGGGGAGAAAGGAGATGAAAGGTGGGGGGTACTGTTCGAAGGGGAGGGTGGGGAGAAGGGGGATAACAGGTGGGGTACTGTTGGAAAGGGAACGGTGGGGAGAAGGGGGATAAAAGGTGGGGGTACTGTTGGAAGGGGAGGGTGGGGAGAAGGGAGAGCACGGGGAAGAGTCTAGGTGACCATGTTGAGACACTCTGGGTGAAAGTACGTTATCGTATATATATATATACACATAAATAAATAAATAAATAAATAAATAAATAAATAAATATGGAAATAATAAGTAGAGAGAGAGCTGAAAGGCAAAGGACTGATCATGGAGACAGCCGTCAAAGCAGCAGACAGAAGAGCGGTATGGAGAGAGAGAGAGAGAGAGAGAGAGAGAGAGAGAGAGAGAGAGAGAGAGAGAGAGAGAGAGAGAGAGAGAGAGAGAGAGAGAGAAAAAACGAATTTCATTTTAAGAGATTGGTGGACTATTTGTTTACATCCAGCCCTCTGGGCAAGAAAAAAAAAGTCCATATATAGTAAGAAGCAAATCAAACAGAATACATGGGGGAAAAAAAAACTGCAACAATTAATTGCATGAGAACCTTTGTGATAAAAAAAAAACCCCTCAAGAAACAGAACAACAACAACAAGAATGATCAGGTCAAGGGAGGGGGGGGGGGGGGTCCTGTTGTTGCTAATAAAAATATTCCGGGCTCAAATGTGAACTAACATATGTAAACGTATGTGACGAGATGTTGAGAGTGGTAGGTGGGTCCTCTAGGGGAAGGACTTGGAATAATTTCTCTATGAGAATTATATTAACATTTTCAGCCTCCACCCTCTCTTCTTACTAGTGGTGGAAGGAGCAACTTTTCGGTACAAGTCATCGAAAGAAATTTTCTTTATTCTGGGTACTGTGAAAGTACTCCATAGTGGCTCTGAGCTAAGTTTCCTTAGGCCTGTACTCTGAAAAAGTACTTGTAGCTCCGAGAGACAGAATTAAAGAGAGAAGTTCAAACACTGATTGAACAACAGAGAACTGACACAAGTTAAGTGCGATTTCACACATCAACTGTACTTGCTTACGCACAGGTAAGTATATACATGTCTGTTCTATAGACGGAATTTCAGTTCTCACTGTTTCATCATGAAGTGAGGGAAAAGTTCTGAGTGAGTCGTGTCCGTTTGGATTAACAGCCTTATCTTATACTGGAGAGGAGAGTTGATCTCTTTCTGGTGGCTGGTGACTGATCCTGCTGTGTAGACCTGTTGCTGTATGGCTGGGCGGACTGATCCATGGCGCGCAACTGCACTGACTGATCCATGGCGCAACTGACTGATCGTGGCGCAACTTATTGATCCGTGGCGCAACTGACTGATCCATGGCGCAACTGACTGTTCCGTGGCGCAACTGACTGATCCATGGGGCAACACCATCGTCTCTCCAGACAGACGGATGACAACTTTGTGTCAACTGTGCCTGTTTTTTGTTTGCATTTCTTTCCTTTTTGTTGTTCGATGTCTGTCTGTCTTTCTTTCTATCTATCGATCTTTCCTTTTTTCTTTCTATCCTCCAGTCTTCTTTTACTCCCTATATTTCGTTCTCTTTTTCTTCCTGTGTATCTTCTTTTCTCTCTACTTTTTTTTTTTTCTTTTTTCTTTCTTTTCCCACTTTCTTAGTCAAAGTCCTTTTTGTGTCTTTCTCTCTTGATTTCTTTATGAAAAAAAAGTCGTTCGTCAGTTAGTTTTTTTATTTATTTATTTATTTTTTATGCTGGATGTCTTTTGTTCATGTTGCTGTTGTTGGTTGCTGTCATTTCGTACATCCTCTCATCCCTGCTTTCCTCTGTCTATCTCTAGTTGTCTCACTCTTTCGTCTCTACTCGTCTCTGTGCCTCTTGTGTCTCTCCGTGTCTGTCTGTCTGTCTGTCTGTCTGTCTCTCGTATTTCCTCTCGGCCTGTCTGTTCTGTCTTATGGTGTGTTATGTTTTTTGTGTATTTTTTTCTGTTTGTCACGTTGCCTGGGATATTGCTTTTGACCAATTCCTTTGTTCATTAACGAAATGTCATTAAAGAATGCTGAAGACGTCTTATGTGTCATGTTCAATCAGTGATTACATTACCTAATTATCATCTGAACTTACACTTGACGTCTTTCTGGCAAGATAACAATAATGTGTGTGTGTGTGTGTGTGTGTGTGTGTGTGTGTGTGTGTGTGTGTGTGTGTGTGTGTGTGTGTGTGTGTGTTTGCAGGTGTGTACATGTGTGAGTGTGTGTGTGCCATCAGCAACACGGTGCCGCAGACCAAACGGGCCTGGCGCAGGAACTGACACAAGTTGGCGCTTTCTGCGTAGCTTCCGTGTTGTCTGCTTCGCCGTCCGTTCAAAGCATTCCAACATATTCATGGACTATGGATGACAACTTCAGAACCCAAAGAATAATATGAAGCATGTCACACTGGATAATGTTGTCGCTGTATGACATTGTTGGTGATTAAAATCGGAGAATGAATCCACTGAGAAGGAGTTTGTGTCCTATTTTTCTCTATTGCGATGAGAAACACCAAACAGCATGAACTATTTTGTCATGACTGAACAGCAGGCGTTTCAGTCTGTTCACACCTGTAGATGTGATTCTCCAAGACTGTGCCTGAGCGGAGAACTTGGTCTTTGAAAAGGAGTACCAACACAACTGGCTTTCCTCCTCGCCTGGCTGTCGACATGAGAGCTCTGGATACGATTTTCGATGGAAAAATACTCTGTGGAAACGGACCAGTAATGTCTATACATTTTCAGTTGTATTTATCATAGACATGGAGTCATCAACAACATTTCGATCGGGAAGTCTGAATTTCGTAGACTGACAATTAGCGCACAACTCCGACAATGACACAAAGTGGAACGAAGAAGGCGACTGTTCCAGACAGGTCGGCATCGTCAGTCATGTCGTAGAGTCGCAAGCTTGTGCGCGGAAAAGATCGTAGGCATGCGATCCACAAAAATGAGAGCTTACGCACTTGACTTGGAATGAACGTTTTTCTGATTCGATTCGACAGTTTTTCTCACAAACTTTTGGCAAATCAAGAAACAGTCCAGGTTTGGTCGGCGGAAGATGAAAAATGGCGCCAAAATTGATTGTGCGAGAAACCAGTTTAGGGAAAATATGAGCTTTTTGGTCCAAGTATATAAAATACATTCATTGTTGTGACTTTAGCGACGTATACATAATAATGATATATAGGCTCCGAGGCACTTATATGTTAAAGAGTTAACACAAAACAATCCAGATTCATCAATCAAGGGATGTAAGGGGGAAGGTAACTCCCTGAACAAACCACTTCAACTGGGGGGATGATGATAAGAAAGACGCCAAAATCGATCGTGCAAAATACCAGTTAGTTTAGAAAATATAGGCTTTTCGGTCCAACACAGTTGTAAAGAATCAAATACATTCATTTGTGTGACTTCAGCGACATAGACATAATAAATGATATAGGTTCTGAGGCATTCCCATTTCAAGGAGTTGACACGAACTAATCCAAGATTGATCAGTCAGGGGAGGTAAGGGGAAAGGTAAACTCCCGAACAGACCATTTCATCTGCTGAGGGTCACCCCTAGAGAGAGGTGCCCATTTGAGCACCTGGCTACATAGACCTTCTTGTGCTGATTTTATTTGTCAGTTGTTCCTGTTGATATTAGTTTTCTCTGAAACACATTGCTCCCTGTGGATTTGTTGTGGCTAAGGCTGTGTCCGGGATGAACTAAAAGTGTGGTTTGTGTATGGGAGAGCGTCATTAATGAGCAGCGTGGCAAAGAATGCACAGAACGATGACACGTAACAACAGCAACCACCACTGTAACAACATCAGCCACCACCACAACAAAATATAGGTTCAACGGAACTAAATCGTTCCTCTTTTTGACCCCCCCCCCCCCCCCCCCCCCCCCCCCCCCGCCTCTGGCTCCCCTCTTCATCTTTATATTTATTGTCCATATTATTTCTCTCTAATTCAATACAATCGGCTTTATGATCACTCCATTTGTAGTCCTTTTCATGCGTTTCTTTCGTGCGCACAAGGTGAATCGATGTTGAGAAAAACAATTAAAGAAACCTTGTAAAAAAAAAAAAAAAAAAAAAAAGCAAAAAAAGCAGTAATTCTTGCAAGAAAACAAAGGGCAGTAATTCGGTTGGGGTTGATCAGGAATATCTTCATTGGAATCGCTCTTTGTGGGATTGAATCAGCCTTTTCTTTCAAAACAATAAAAGGACTATGCGCTTAAACGAACAAAAAAAATGACATGACAAAACGCGACGCGTACGATGAAGTAGAGTAACTCTTGCCCCATCATGATAAAAAAAAGTGAGTGGTTGCTCGTTCTTCGTGTTGAATGGTCCCAAATGGTGTTTCATGTTCCTGAGGAAGAAGACACAAGAGGTCTGAAAAGGCGTCGTGTTTGTCTTGTCATTGGTTTGTCCGGTGGCGTAGTCATTTCTCTTGGAACTAGTTTCCATTTCCGCCTGCAGTCCCTCCCCCGACTCTTCCCTCCCTGCCCCGCCCCTGCATGATGGTATGACAGTAGTAACGTCAGTGTGAGCACAACGCCTGTGCTGGCTCCTGATCCCTTTTACAGTTGGAGGTGGAGAAGGCATTGGGGGTACAGGCCGTGACCTGAGCAATGACCCTCTGCTACACAGGATTTTCTCTGACAGTTGATTGTACTGGGCTGAGACTGATGTGGTCTGGCAGTATCAGATGCTATTTGGGCAGAGGTGGGACGCATCCACATCTGGGGGTGGGAATGCACCCTGCCCCCCAAACCAGTAGATAGCTCAGTCTATGCACGGTACATCTTGTCACGACGCTCATTCCGACACCCTGTCCACAGCCCACGGCCCGGTCGGCCCCGCGCAGCCCCGGCACCGGCAATCCACAGGCAGCAGTCAATGTCAAGTCGTCAAGAGGCAACCACCGGAGGAGACACTGCACTGCTGCCGAGTCACTTCAGTGGTGTTCAGTGGCGCCTGTTCTGATCTAACATACGCAGGACACCACCTACTAAGCCCCCTACTGACGACAATAATTGCTTAGTCGCGGAGCCGGCGTGAGTGAGCTCTCCCTCCGGAGGGCGCCACCACGTCCGTCCAACGACAGCCCCCATGGACTCGCCGATACCGGTGACCCCGACGGAACCAAAACCAAGGCCACAGACGTGGAGAGGACATCGAAACTGAGGTCACCATGAGAGCAGGGCATGAAGGGCCACAGAATTTTGAGACTTTTTTTTTTTTTATGCTGATCGATGAGAATGAGGATGATTATGATGATGCTACGGATTTCCATTTCGGTCTGAGACTACATGACAGGGCTGTACTCTACGCTTCCTCCCAACTGAGTCCGCAGCAAACTCAACTCTGGGTAGGAGCCGGCGGGGCAGAAAAACCCACATGACTTCTGATGGGGATTCGAACCCAAACTGGAAAGCATGATCATTCAGCGAATTCATTACAAATGAAGACACTTTCTATTGAAAAAAAATCTTGAACATTTTGGGACAGGGGTTGTAATTTTTTTATCGATTCAGAACCTCTAATTCCTTCCCTTGCTGTATATATGTGTGTGTGTGTGTGTGTGTGTGTGTGTGTTTCTTGTTCTACGCGTGAACTGAATTAAAGGGGGGGGGGGGGGGGGGGGGGGGGGGGGGGGGGGGGGGGGGGGGGGGGGGGGGCGTTAGATGCTTGCCAGTACCCTTCACTTTTTTTTTTCTTTCTTGAATTTCTTCTTGTGGTATTTTGCTGTTGTAACATCAGGGCAGCTTCAGATCACACTGTGGATGAGAGACCTGCAGATATGAGTTGAGCCACGGAAATGAAATAACTACAAAAGAATTATAGTGGTGCGCTCTGACGTAAGGACAGGCACAAACACATGCAGCTACGTACGCGCGCGCGCTCGCGCGCGCGCGCGCGCACACACACAACACACACACACACCAAAAGGCGGAATAAGAAAGATCGTCAGCGCTGCTCTTGTTGAATGATACCTCACTTAGTCTTATAGACACAAAAATCAAGTTTTTTTTTTTCCCCTAAGCCTGCTATCACATATGAATACCTTTTTTCGTAGCAATAGGAGATAGACGCAATCAATTATTACGAAAATAGCACAGAGAGAGAGAGAGAGAGAGAGAGAGAGAGAGAGGAGAGAGAGAGAGGCAAAGGTCAGACCTCGGATCCACCCTTTCAACCAATTTATGAATCCGAGAAAAGAAAAAAAAAATGTTTTGCCAAGGGAAGCAATCGTTGACAAAGACCATGTATGGAAAGCTTTTTTTTGTAGTAAGAGAAAGAGACAGACGCAATTGATTATTACGAACATAGCAGAGTGAAGAAAAGCAGAGAGAGAGAGAGAGAGAGAGAGAGAGAGAGAGAGAGAGAGAGAGAGAGAGAGAGAGACGCAAAGGTGAAAGAATGCTTTGCAAAGATGAACACGTAAGAAAGAACAACTTCCCTTCTCCAATTGCGCGCCAAATAATAGTGATGGAGAAATGAACGAGAATGGTATGTCAAAACACGTACGATTTATATAACATAGTGTCTTGTGTACTGATAAGTGTTCTCAAAGCAAAGAGTCATAAGAGATGTTGGCGCACAAAAAAAGACCGTACAGGAATCATCTTCACACAACACACACGCACACACACACGTGTGTGTGTGTGTGTGTGTGTGTGTCCTCATGCAGCTAGTGAAGGGTTTTTATATTTATGATATACATTTTTCCCATTTATATTTCATTTTCATCATTTTTTTTCCCTGTCAATTTCAAATCTTTGCCAAGTCATTACTATAATGATGGAAGAATTGTTAACCTGAACTTGTTTTCCCCCCCCACTACTTAATTGCTCAGCATTATATATATATATATATATATATATATATATATATATATATATATATACTATATATATATATACAGAGAGAGAGAGAGAGAGAGAGAGAGAGAGATTGATTTAGAGTCCACACACACGATTTAAAGATTCG
The DNA here is from genome assembly GCA_016801955.1 of Conus betulinus. Lineage (NCBI taxonomy): Eukaryota > Metazoa > Mollusca > Gastropoda > Neogastropoda > Conidae > Conus > Conus betulinus. The sequence goes on from JADBJO010032507.1 coordinate 9,031, forward strand.
ATTCCCAGACCCTCTAACGAATGGAATGAAAGAATTTCGTGAGAGGACGCGTGGTTCTATTGATGTCGTTATTTATGATGAATCAGCTAATCTGTTGTGCATTCAACTTGATCAACAGTTTTCGTCAACTTTCCAAAGCAGAAGAGAGCCCACGTTCGGTCGCAATCAAAAGCCCGCACATAAGCTACCTGCTCTTGCTTCTCCGACTCTCATTTCCACACGCAATCACAATCTTTTCGATACTGTACTTCACTTTGTTACATTTAAAAGGTACTGCTGCGATACTAATATATCCTCTGCATTAACGCCGGCGAACCTGATTGTAACAGGAGCCATAGTCCTACTAAACTTTTCTTTTTTTAATCCCTTCTTTCTTTATTATTATTTTTTTTCTAAATACCACTATTCGTCGTAGTTTATGATCATTTGCCTCCAACGTAGTATTTTAGCTTCTTCTGTGCAATTTTGGCTTCTAACCTGAAAGGAAATCTGAAATAAGGCTGGAAACAGTACACAATAATTACAAACACGTACGACAACTCTTGCTCCGTTATGAACTAAATCCACCACCATCCTCTTCCAAGGAAAAAATAATAACAACATAAATCAAGTTGCAGGCTCTGACGAACAGACTGGCACAAACAAATGTAGCTACGCACGCGCATACACACAGACACAGACACATTCATGCGCAAAAGCACGCACGCGTGCATGAACGTGGTCAGGGGGAAAGCACTGTACACAGCATTATCTTCACCCTTCCCACGAAACACACCCACACACACACACACACACACACACACACACACACACACACACACACACACACACGCAGAGAGAGAGAGAGAGAGAGAGAGAGAGAGAGAGAGAGAGAGAGAGAGAGAGAGAGGAGAGAGAGAGAGAGAGAGAGAGAGAGAAATCTGCACTGCCGCCAGTATGGGATGAGAGCTTGAGGTCGACCTGTTCCCAT
>JADBJO010032507.1:12500-15616 GCA_016801955.1 Conus betulinus
AGCTAGACAGACACAATATACATCTTTTAAAGGGAAAAAACCTATATACACAAACACAGACGTATCGACTGAAAAGAGAAAGAAATACAAACATACAGAGAGGTAGTTATGACTTCTTTACCCCTTTCCTCTCTCCACTCCCTTCTTTTCCCTACCTAACCTCCTCCTCTCCCTCTTCTTTCTTCTCCTCCGCCCCCCTCCCTACCTGTCCACACCACTGACCTAGAGCCAAGCCGTTCAGCTCCTGCTGCATTCAGACAGACACCATGGCGCCATCAGATATGTCGGCCTATTATTATCTGGCTTCTTCATTACCAACGGAGCGCAAACTGCAGCCCTTGTCACGAAGACCATGTGAAACTGATACGTTAATAACCTCAGACCCCCCTGCCGACTCTCATCCCACCCTTACCTCCTTCCCCCACCCTCTCTCCAACCCTCGTCGTCACCGGTACCCTTAGAAATTACACCAGAGTATCCTTCCTCCTCTCTTTTTTCCTCCATTTCCCCTCCACACTCATTGTTCACGTGCCACCCTTTCCCGGGGGAAAAAAAAACTGTTTAAATGTGGGAACAAAGGCCCAAGCAATGACAAGAAGGGGGCCAGAATAGCTCAGTGGTAGAGTGCCGGACTTGTAATCTTTGTGATCCTGGGGTTGCAGGTTCAAATCTCTGCCAGGCCGTTTTGGTACAGAGGGATATTTCTGTCAGAGTTAACATCGGTTTTGACTCCATTTCCCATACAGTTCTTTGAATGAGACTATAAACCGAGGTTCCGTGTGTGAACGCACGCATATCATCTTGCGCACATGTAAGAACCCCATCACCCGCCTTTTGGAAGAGAAGGCCAGTTTGGCCATTGTTGTGAACGATACGTTATATGGCTGCCTTAATGGCGTGATAAAAAGGTCATAATCACAAACTGTACTCCCTTTGTTGGGTACATGTGGTTAATTCTTGCCTGTCTAAAGAAAGAGTGTCTGCAAGAGTGTCAGCCTGTGTACGTGGGAAAAAAAGGACAAGAACACTAGCTGGCACAGAGAGGTGGAAGATGGCATGATCACCTTTCAGCAGGCCGGCAGACACCACATCTGAAGAAAGACAATGAAAGAAGAAGATGACAAAGCAGAAGAGAAAGAAGACAACCTATTGAGGGGAAGCAGCCTTTACAAAGACATGGTTTCCAACCAACCAGAAAACTACAGTTCTGTGCTGAACTGGGATCCATACAGTTGAATCAGGAATAGGGAGATGAGGAGAATGATGTGGCGATGGGGGTAGGAGAATTCTAACCTTCTCCTGTTTTACCTGTTCAACATTTCTTTGCTGATTGTACATTTTTTTTTAAATGTTTGTTTCTGTAGTAACAGGGGATTGATTTGGACCCCCCCCCCCCCCCCCCCACACACACACACACACACTCACGCACTGACCAGACCTGCTGATCACATCATCTTCCTGACTATCATCATCTGGCAGGACATGAATGATGAACAAAGATCTATTCTTAAATAAATGTCAGCGAACCGCCCAGAGAAACGTGGACAAACGAGTCACAAGACAACACACAACGCGTTTCGACCTCTTATGTCTTCTTCAGGTGAAACAAAGACGAACAAAATAAACGAAAATGCACTTAGCTTTGATCGTTTCAGATTGCTAAGTTTGCTAAGCAGATTGTTGTCTTGTGACTCGTTTGTCCCCGTTTCTCTGGGCGGTTCGCTGACATTTATTTAAGATTTGTTTAGAGGAATTATAGTTTCGCTTTGTGGCACGAAAGACAAGAGACCAAGTACTGTCAAACCGCAGCAAACTTCGTAGGCGCCCGGGTGTCGAGAAGTCTCCAGTCATCGTTGAAGACCTGACCAAGAGGAACTACCAGCTCCTGATGGCGGTGCGCGATGCAGACGTGACAAGCCAGTGCGGACAGTGAGGGCAAAGTATTTGTGAAGGCCCATAACGGATATAGAAAACACATTAAGATCAAGGCGGATCTACTGGACAGTGCTCTGAAATCATCTACGCCGCCAGCACGCCGTCAGCAGTCACAGACCAGGTTCCAGACTGAGGGAAAAGAGGACGGCAGGCCTTCACTACTTCCGGTCTTCACAGTCCCCTTCGTCCAGTGCCTCTGTCCTGGGTCTCCACCACCAGCGACAACAAGCCCAGAGTCAAGACAGTATGGACGCGGAACAGTGCGAGACAGATGGGTCGGAAGATGTAAGTCCAGCAGATAAATGGCAATGAATTGTGATATCTCCTGTAAAGATTTTTTTTTTTTTTCCTACCCTCCCCCTCCCCCCCCCCCCCCCCCCCCCCCCCCCCCCCCCCTTCAGTCAGGATTGACCAGTCAGGCAAACGAACATTCGGTAAAAATACGAGCGGCACACAAAGAGAAGTTAGTAACTTTGAACTTCTAGAAAAACTGTGTGAGAATTGAAAACATATCTCAAAACTCCCCCCCCCCCCCCTTTCATCCCACCCCCACCCTACCCCGCGTCGCCCTGTACCCTCTCCGTCCAATGACAGGATGTTTCTTTCGCTTCAGCTCGCCTGTCTGCCTGTCTACTGTCTGTCCGTTCTCTCTCTCTCTCTCTCTCTCTCTCTCTCTCTCTCTCTCTCTCTCTCTCTCTCTCTCTCTCTCTCTCTCTCTCTGCACTTACTGAATTTCAATGTTTTATATTTGATGTGTATATGTTCTGCATTATGAACAATGTATATTTTTTGTTTCTTGCAACGATGAACTCCTCATCTCTCTGTCTCCGTCAACATTATTTCAACATGTTTTATCATTGATATACATATTTTGTATAATTAACAATGTATACTTTGCTTTTTTGAATCCTCTCTCCCTCCCTCCCCCCCCCTCTCTCTCTCTCTCTCTCTCTCTCGGTCACTCAAATTCCACATTATTTCAATACTTTTTACTTAAAATACATGTTGTGCATTATCAACAATGTATTACTTTTTTGCTTTTTACATCAATGGAAACATCTCTCTCTCTCTCATTATCAACCTCGGTCTCTCTCTCTTCTGCTTCTGCATCAATCTCTCTCTCTCTCTCTCTCTCTCTCTCTCTCTCTCTTTCTCTACATCTCTCTGCATTAATTAAAATT
>JADBJO010032508.1:5000-7500 GCA_016801955.1 Conus betulinus
TTTTGTGTGAATTAATCCAAATTTTAGTTTAAAAAATTGCTACTTTACCATCGTGCCCAGGGCATATTGCTAGATTAATTTATAAATTAAGGCTGAATACTTCGAACACTGAATGTTCTCATGGTATTACTTGTGTCTGCAGAGAAAACATTTCTGTGCATCATCTTTTGTTTGAATGCTCAGTGTTGACCTCGCTCTATCAGGAGAAAGGTACTGAAATGATTAACTTGGATGATATCAGTACTGTCTTATATGGTCCACATGTTGCTGACATCGCCATGGTTGTTTCGCAGTCACAGGCTGCAATTTTTTTTTTTTATAAAGATCAACAATTTTGTGTATCATTAGGGTATTTCAGTTATGTAAATATGCATACATCAGATGTGGGTTTGAAAGTACTTACATGGATGATAAGTTGAGTGTGGAGGGGTTTTTTTTTGTTTGTTTTTTTTTTTTTTTTTTTTTTGTTAAGAAGTGTCTAATATCATCTGGCGATAAAAATATTAAATAAATCACTGAACTGAACTGTTTTTTTGTTGTTGTTTTTTGTTGTTGTTGTTGTTTGCAGGTGAAGAATTAGAAGTTGCTGAATCACAGGATATCAAGCCCACGAAAGTCGAAGAAACTGGGAAAGAAAGGTCAAGGACGTTTGGAGGAGAAGGAGGTGGGTGATGATGCAGGAGACTGAAGGATAGGGGTAGTGGAGGAGAGTGTTAGGAGGACGGGTGGAGGATGAGAGGGGGGGGGGGGGGGGGGGGGGGGATGGGTAAGACGTGTGGTCATTAGGATGTGAGAGGCATTGTGAAGTCTAGGGGGAGAGGTGGTGTGTGGGATTGGGGGCTCGGAGTGAGTGAGAATATTGATGACTTTATTTCCTCAGTTGATGACCTGATACTTGGCTTCATTCTTGTCATGAAAATCCCAGAGCAGGACCTCAAAGAGGTCGAACTATTGGGAGGTATTTGATGAGTCTGTCGTTTTATGTCTGCTATATGTGTGTATATCTATCTATCTATCTATCTATCTATCTATCTATCTATCTATCTATCTATTCTTGTCATTGAAGTCCCCTGGGGAAGATCTTGATAACGTCCAAATATTGGGAATGATTTATGAGGTTGTGATTTTTATTTCTGTTTTATGTGCGTTTTATTTATGTGTGTATATGCATATGTATGTATGTACACACACACACACACACACACACACACACACACACACACACACACACACACACACACACACACACGTGTGTGCGTGTGTGTGTGTGTGTGTGTGTGTGTGTGTGTTGTGTGTGTGTGTGTGTGTGTGTGTGTGTGTGTGTGTGTGTGTGTGTGTGTGTGTGTGTGTGTGTGTGTGTGTGTGTGTGTGTGTGTGTGTGTGTGTGTGTGTGTGTGACAATTTTGTACTGAAAAAAAAAGTGCAGGCTAACAACTCTTCGGTTATTACAGAAAAAGAAGGGTGTAGTTGGGGGGAGGGGGGCGGTAGAATAAGGATAAAGAATCGGGGAAATGTGTTATAAAATCGTTCACAAGCAGCATATGGAGACCATTGTAATCCATCTAGAAGACAGAACCATTTATTTGTCCGCTGAATCGGACTCGTTCGGGAGGCATATTTTGGAGAGAGAGAGAGAGAGAGGAGACAGAGAGAGAGGGAGACAGAGAGAGACAGAGAGAGAGAGAGAGAGAGAGAGAGACGACGGGGAGGGTGGATGGGGTCAGGGGTGGGGACGGGGTGGAGGTCGGGTGTGAAGCAGGTGAGGAAGGATGCTGTGAAGGTGAGGGGCAACCTTCTAACAACCTGGGACTCGTAACGACAGAGGCTGTTCCCGATTTCCCGATCCCTACACACCGCCACCCCTATTTCCTCAGTTGGTACTTTTTCTCGGTCTCGCTCGGGTCGCGCGCGCGCGCGCGCGCGCGCGCGTGTGTGTGTGTGTGTGTGTGTGTGTGTGTGTGTGTGAGTGAGTGTGCGTGCGCGCGCGCTCGTGCGTGTGTGTGTGTGTGTGTGTGTGTGTGTGTGTGTGTGTGTGTGTGTGTGTGTGTGTGTGCTGAGGAATGGAATGCTCCCTTTGGTCGGTTTGCTCATCATGCGCGTGCCCGTGGAGTTTAAAAAAAAAAAATCTTAACTCACACGAAAAAAGAAAATGTTACATCACAAAAAAGACCATGGTGAAACAAAAAATCGTGAAAAAGGAAACAGGCACCAAAAATGGTGTACAATATGGTGTAACTAAACTATCGGTATCCTACGATATATAAAACCAGGCTGTGCTGACAGCGCCAGGCATTCCCCTTGATTTTTTTACCCCCAGATTTTTCTGTTTATAAAGCATAAAACTTGAAGAAAAGCATTCAAATGCCACCAAAATAATGGCAGAAGCCATCTGGGCAAATGGACATAGCAGAATGGACAACCAGTGTCCAGTCTAGACAGTGTATACAATGTTCACCATGAAACTGCCAAATCATAAACACAACAATAACAACAACACCAC
>JADBJO010032508.1:12500-15615 GCA_016801955.1 Conus betulinus
TTGACATTCGTGCATTCGAACAATGGAAAAGGGAGTAAATCAAAACATGGAAAACTGGTAACTGTTTCAACAACTGACAAATCTTACAGTCACCATGAAACAGTTTCATGAACTTTGAAGTGATCATTAGCACATATTAAAAAAAGACGATGAAAAGCATTACCATAACATAATGTCGTGAACAAGAAATGTCTGGCTCGTCAGTATATAATATAAAGGGTATCGCCATAAACCATTTTCAACAACAAAGCAATCGTCAAATTTTCATTCAAAAAAGAACAAAAGTAAGGAAAAGCATTGTCATAAAATCCTTTCATCAAAGATGGATCATTGCCTTATAGTAAAAAAAAAAAAATCAGAAAAGGATTATCATAAAAACAATTTCGTCAGTGAAAAATGTAGATCAACGATAATCAGAAGAATCATTGTCATACAACAGTTCCATCAACAACCAATATTGATCATCAATACATGATCAAAAGCATAAGGAAAAACTTCGTCATAAAACAGTTTAATCAATAACAAAATAGATCATTAACCTCTACTACTACTACTACTACTGCTAATTGGGCAGATAGAATGGCAAGGAAAGGGGTAAGGAATGCAAATGGGGTGCACAACTGTAAAGATTTTCATTATCTGTAAAAGAGGGATATCATCTTCTGGAGGCAGTCTATAAAAAAGCCAGCTGCAAAGTCACAACTTTTTGACAATAAAGACTCCTTACTGCAAAAAGTTATTAATAATGAGCCACGAGAAAGTTAGCTCTTTATGTTACAGACTAAAACTCAATGCGTTAAAATGCAAACATATAAACGACATTAGGTGTCCCTGTGGAGAGAGAATGTTAAAGTTCCATATTTTATTCTATTTGTCCGTTCACAAAGCATATTTGCCCGATTCTCTAGCAGTCAAAACAATACTAAAGATGATGATCTCAAAGCCATTATTGATGATCAATCACTTCTTGTCATTGCAGCTAAATCTCTTCTTCGGAGTCCTATAGGAACAGCTCTGTAGTTTGCTCGTTTTTTAAAAAAAAAAAAATTGAATTATAGGTATTGTTTATTGATGTTTATTTCTGTCAAAACAGGGTATTACGTTGTTGGGGGATATGAAATGACGGGGTATTCCTATTTGTGATAAAAGACTTATGTCATTCAGGATGATTTCAAGATCCGTCTAAAAACACTATTTTGTGAAAAGACGCTAAATCAAACAAAACAAAACAAATACTACTGCTATTACTACTACTACCACCTCTTGCTACTACTGCTGCTACTACCACTAGTACTAGTACTACTATCACTACTACTACTACTACTACTACTACCACTACTACTACTGAATAATGAAAAAATCATACAACAGTTTAATCGACAACAACTATAAATCATCAATATGTAACTGCAAAGAACGAGGAAAACCGTTGTCATCATCAGTTTCATTAAGAATAAGTATGGATCGTCCATATAATAATAATGACAATAATGTTTAAAATGATGATAAGGATAATAATGAACAGGAAGTATAAGGAAAAATATGGCTATATAACGATTCCCTCAACAATGGAGAGAAGGCAGTGTCATAACACAGTTTCCTCCAGGAAAAATATGTGGATCATAGATATAGAACTGTGGTAGTAACAACAACAACAGCAGCAACACAACATAGTGATAATATAAAGGGACAGCGTTGCCATCGAACAAGGACGTCAACAACACACATATCGATCATTAATATGTATAAATCAAAGTAAATAAAAGCATCGCTATAAAAGATTCCATCAAAATCAACCTGCATTCTCAGTATGGAATCAAAAAGAATGTGAGAAAGAACGACCATCACGCAGTTTCATCATGTTCAAAGATGTGGTGTCAGAAAGACAGGCAATGGAATCACATTATTTTGGTTTTCTCAAGAACAGAAATCCATTCAGTCGTTGCTATCAAACGTGACAAGAAAGGGTGACATTAAAACAAAATTTGCGTTACATTAAAAGATTTGATCAACATCAAGAAATTTAGACGAACATTTTGATAAAACAGAACAAGAAAAGCAAAGCCAGTAACAATTTCGTACAAACCAAAATGTTGTTAGTCCATGGAATTGAAAGGAGAAGAAACAAAGCAAGAGCTTAGAGAGAAGAGAGAGGGAGAATTAAAAAGACCTATCTGTAATCACTCCATTGACCTCCCAATTTTTATTTGCATAATGTGTGTGTGTGTGTGTGTGTGTGTGTGTGTGTGTGTGGTGTGTGTGTGTGGTGCCTCTGTGTGTGTGTGTGTGTGTGTGTGTGTGTGTGTGCGTGCGTGCGTGCATGTGTGTGCCTCTGTGTGTGTGTGTGGTGTGTGTGTGTGTGTGTGTGTGTGCGCGCGTGTGCACACGCGCGTGTGTGTAAATAACATAATAAAGAGCTGGCTTCTGCAGGCGCTAAAGATAGGTGCACGAATGTGCTGGAATTAAGAAAAGTTTTTTACGAAAATAGATTAAAAAAAAAAAAAAAAAAGCTCGTAACACTAAAAAGAAACACTGCGTTCTCACTCCGCGCTCATGAAATATTCATTCCAAAGTCACAAGCATCTTCATTAAGGCTGACCTGTTTCCAAGTTATGCTTTTTATGAGTCCCCCTCTGTACCTCAGCGTTTTAATTCAAAATCGTTTCCGAGAAGGCGTTTTTTTTTTTCTACCCGAAAATGAGATGCTTTTAAATAAGCAGTTTACGAGTGGACAGCAAGTGCAGAACTTGATCATCTGTCATCGTGTTGGTATCTCCCTCTGCCAGTCTCTCTGTCTATCTGTCTGTCTGCGTCCTCGCACCAACGAGTTTCTCTGTCTGTCTGCCTGTCTGTCTGTCTCTCTGTATATATGTATGTATGTGGTGTCTCTTTCCCTCTCTCTCTCCCTCCCCCCCTCTCTCTCTCTCTCGCTCTCTCTCTCTCTCTCTCTCTCTCGTGTGTGTGTGCGTGTGTGTGGTGTGTGTTGTGTGTGTGTGTGTGTGTGTGTTGTGTGTGTGTGTGTGTGTAAGATAATGGAAGAAAAGAGGGGTGCAGCGAGTGAACGATTATTCAAAAACGGCTTGACAAAGATTTTACTTATATTAAACTAAAACAA
>JADBJO010032509.1:0-15614 GCA_016801955.1 Conus betulinus
ACTCTTTCAAATATGGAGGAGTGAATGTGACGGGCTTCCGACTTCCGGTGGGGCGAAGCCCGCAGGTGTCAGTCGGCTACAGGAAACCAGGCCTGGTGTTCACCATTCACGATACGGAGGGTCCACACTTTCCGTGAGTTATCGTGGGTGACAAGCTTTTAGCTGCGTCTCTCTGTATGTGTTTTCTGTGTATGTGGAAGTGGTGCGTGTGTGTGTGTGTGTGTGTCCTTCATTTAACGTCTATCCACTATTCGTGATATTAGACACACACAAAAAAAAAAAAAAAAAAAAAGTGAAATGTGTACCGTAGTAATTGCGAGCGTGCACATAATGTATGTATGTATGGGTGCGCGTACACGCGAATGTTGTGTGTGTGTGTGTGTGTGTGTGTGTGTGTGTGTGTGTGTGTGTGTGTGTGTGTGTGTGTGAGTGAGAGTTGTGGATGTGTAAGTGTGTGAATATCTTTACACAAGTCATGAGAGAAGATTGACATGAAACAAAATACTTATAACCAACAACTAACTAATCAATTAAAGTCAAAACGGATGATAGTATTAAAGAAAAAACAACAAACAAACAAACAAAAACAAAAAAAACAAAAAACCTTTGCTTCCCCCTCCCCCCTCCACCCCCCCTTCCCCACTTTATCCACCCCACCCCCCTTCCTTCCTTATCCCCCGCAAAATAAAGTTAATAAAGAATGTTATAAGTATTTTCCAATAGGGGTGTGTTCTAAGTATACAAAGAATTCGTACGTTTAAAACTGGAGACTGAAAAATAGCCTTCACAGTATTTTGCTTTCAATACTGGAATGATTTTTTTCATGTCATTGCATGAAACAATATGAACTGGAGTAATTTGTTTCCACATACGCAAACTACGTTTTTTTACATATTTTGTTTTAAATGCATTAAGTTTCCACCTGTGCATTAATGAGAGTAATTTTCTATTAAGATTAAATTTCTCTTTGATTCTGTTAATATCAAACTGTTCTTTATCAATGTGATCTACCATACTACATTCGAAGGCTTTCCAGATATGCGACTTAAACCAAGTTACACTGTTCATGTACTGATAAGGGGAAATCAAACAGTTCTGAATCAAAACTATTTTGGGCTCCACGTTTAGCTGCCCTGTCTACTTTTTCATTATAATGAAAAGAACAATGTGAAGGAATCCAACAAAAAGCTACATGGGTTTCCTCTTGCAATTAGCATGTGTATCATGCAGCTTATCTCTATGATCATTTCAGGTCTTGTGGTGCATTTGAAAAACTGTTAATGCCTGAAGAACTGATTTAGAATCAACACAGAACGAATCTGAAATATTGTTTTTGGAAAGTTTAAAAGGTAGTTTTAAAGCCAGGAGTATCGCTGTTAATTCTGCTGTAAATATCGATTTGTTAATTCCGATATAAATGATTTCTCTACTCTTAAGTCTGGTATTAAGAATCCACAACCTGTTTGTTTATCAATGCACGAACCGTCTGTGTATCTTTTCAAATAATTTGAATAGTTTCTTTTCAACATGGGCATTTGATATAGCTTGCTAATATGTTTATGTTTTTCATCTTTTTTTCATATTAGTATGTTCAATATCAAATGTGCTTTTATTAAGCTCCCATGGTGGTATAGGAGAAAATAACGGTCTAATGGATAGAGCATCGTTATCGATTGAAACTCCGGAATCAGTAATACTTTTTGACGTATACGTGCCAGAGTTTTTTGAGAAGCTATAGATGTTGCTCTTTTAGGAAAATCAATATCTGACCTCATTTTTATTTCAGATCTAATGTGCGTTTTATTAGCTGTACTCTTGATAACAAATTTACAACATGCTAACTCTCTGTATTCATCTAAGGGAAGCATCTCTGCGCTTCGTAATACGTACGAGAAGATGATGCATGTACTGGAAGGCCAAGTGCTAATTTCAATGCCTTGCATTCAATACTTTCAAGCTTTTTCAATAGGTATTTGGGAGCGCTAAAGATTACTTCTTGGGCATATGTTTTTTTCGACCTCATTAAAGATTTACATAGAGTTATCAGTGTAGATGAAATTCTGTCCCCCCTTTTTCTTAGAGATAATTTTAAGGAAATTTAATATTTTTCTCGCCTTTGTTAATAAGTATTCAATATGAGCGTTCCATGATAGTTTAGATGTGAAATGGACTCCTAGGAATTTAACTTCTGTCACATATTTAAGAGGTGTTTCGCCCAATGTAAAAACAGGCAGTTTTTTCGGGATTATTACCACTGTTGAAAAGAATTATATTTGTTTTTTCAATAGATAGGTTTAATCCATTTAACTTCATGTATTCCGCCATCCTATTTAGTTCATCTTGATAGATCTTTCTGATGAAATTTATATCGCGCTGTGGAGTTTTCTTTTTCAGAGTTACTTCCATCCACATGCAAATGTCGTCTGCATATTGAACGAGAACTACCTTTTTAGATAAGTTATTTGGCAAATCATACAATAGCAATGAGAAAAGAAGTGGAGCTAACACTGACCCTTGGGGGATTCCCATTGACAAAGTTCTACTGGTGGAATATGTTTTTCCTACTCTTGTTTGTATTACCCTATCTTTCAGAAAGCATTTAACATAATTGTATACATTTCCTGATAGTCCAATATTTTTAAGTTTGTTTAACAGCTGTGTATGCCACACTTGATCGTAAGCCCTTGTTATGTCAAAAAATGTAGCCAGGACACATTTACGTCTTGCAAATTGTTTCTTTATATATTTGTTGATAACTTCACTAATATTTCTGTAGTAGATCTCCCTTTACGAAAGCCAGCTTGATTTATAGGAATGATGTCATTTTTTTTCACAGTAATATGCGAGTCTATTCAAAACAATTCTTTCTGATAGTTTACAGACGTGTGATGTTAATGCTATAGGTCTGTAATTTTTAGGATCACTAGAAGACTTTCCTTTTTATGAAACTGGCACAACAATTGTCTGTTTCCATATTTTGGGCATGTCGCTACTATTCCAGCAAGTACTTAGCAAAGCATGAAGAAAAACTACAAGATTTTCAGGTAAATTCTTTAACATCTGATTAGATATTGCATCTAAGCCAACTGATGATTTCCTTATTGGAATGGCTCTAATGGCTTCTCTTTTACTTCATGTACAGTTATAGGAGCATTTATGTTAATGCTATTATCAGGTGGTGGATCATCATATGTTATATTACTTCTCTTCTTTTTCTCTGTAAGTTCGGTCAGTGTTTGTTAGACCCTCAGGACGGCTGACATCAGCGAATAAGTTTACAAAAACTTCTGCTTTCTCATTAGCAGTGGGCAGATTGTTATTATCCATTTTTATGGGATACTGTGGTAATGTCAATCCATTTTTCATAGCTTTCAGTTCTTCCCATACTTTTCCATATCCTTATTGTGTGTGTGGTGTGTGTGTGTGTGTGTGTGTGTGTGTGTGTGTGTGTGTGTGTGTGTGTGTGTGTGTGTGTGTGTGGTGTGTGTGTGTGCGTGTGTGTGAGAAAGAGAGAGAGAGAGAGAGAGAGTGTGTGTGTGTATGCGTGCGTTTGTATGTGTGTGTGTGTGTGTGAGAGAGAGAGAGAGAGAGAGAGAGAGAGAGCGTGCGTGCATATGTCTGTGTGTTTCGTGTGCGCGCGCATACGCGCATTTATACTAATGCTCACATGTATCTTCCGGCATGTCTCCCTGCCTCTCTCTCTCTTCCTCCCCCTCTCTCTCTCCCTCCCTCTCTCTCTCTCTCTCTCTCTCTCTCTCTCTCTCTCCCTCTCTCTCTCTCTCTCTCTCTCCCCCTCCTCTCTCCTCTCTCTCTCTCTCACTCTCTCTCTCTCTCTCTCTCTCTCTCTCTCTCTCTGCTTTTCAGCATGCATTAGCTATGCTCCAGTCTTTGAAAAGAAATACGTATGCGTATGCCATTCTCAACCACAAATGAATACACAGTAATCATATTGTCTTTGATGTGGATATTGACATGGGATATGGGACCAGATTCTCTCCCCTTGCAGTTGCTACTTGACTTTTGAACTGATCAATTCCAAATTCTTTCACATCAAATCTTCTTGGCACTTAAGTTAATTTTCCAACTGCTTTCAAAACGACCATAGCCACCGAAACAGGCACAGGGGAAGGTGGGAAGCATGAAGTATTGTGAAAAGATAAAGACATAGAAAGAGGAAATCTGAAAAAAAAAAACAGAGGTCGAACAGAAAAAATATTAAATATTGCAACAGTAAAGAAAGAAGGTAGAAATAGAAAAAAAAAATATAAAAAGATATGAAAAAATAATACATGAAAAGAAGCCGAACGACAATCTTCCAAAGATTCTAAGGAAAGGAAACAAAGGAAATGATTGAACAAAACAAAAAAAAAAAAATAAATGAATGAAAAGGACCACAAATAGTGCGAAAACATTTGGTCATCCGCAACCACAACAAGAATCACAAGATGATGGTAAACAACGCCTTAGGCACAGAATGGGGGGGGGGGGGGGGGGGGGGGGGGGGGGGGGGGGGGGGGGGGGGGGGGGGGAGAACGATGACTTTCTCAGACTGCGTGCGTAGTTTGCTCCGGATCTACCTGTGATCACACGTTCTAATTTTAGAAACCCGATCCGTGGGCGAGAATGTTGTGGCTTCTCCACAACTAACTCCCTCTCTCCTCCCTGTCCAGACAGAAGCGGCCCTAGCGCTGGACGGTCTTCAGACGGTCCTCAGTGCCCTCAACACCCTGCTCAACGACCTGGACACCCGCCACATCTTCAAGACCTTCCGGCACGGGCAGCTGTACAACAACAACACTCCGGGCATCCAGTGCTGGGCACAGCCCCCCACGCCCTGGGGTCCACGGCTCCGCCATTAGAGATGCCCTGGCAAAAGTGAGTGTGGGGGGGGGGGGGGGGGGGGGGGGGGGGGGAGGTGGTGAGGGTGGAGGGGCTTGAGGGGTGGAACTGTATTTTCTTGGGGGGGGGGGGGGGCTTAATGAGTCGTTAGTTTCACAGTGAAGTGACTGCTGGCTGAAATTAAAACGAAGTTCAAAGAAAACGTGAAAAATTGTTAATAAGGCTCCTCCGAGAATGGTAGACAAACGACTGACAAGACAAAGCACGACACGTTTTGACCTGTTAGGAATTCTTCAGGCAAGATACACGTCACTCGGGACAACGAAAATGAACGAGTGTTCACTTATCTTCATCCAATTCGGCGCAAGATGGGGTGTTGAATGAAAACCTAAATGTAATGAAAAGAAAAATTACTGTAGCGCTGAACGAACGAGACAAACGAATAACACGACAAAATACAACTCGTTTCGACCTCTTTTGTCTTTTTCAGGCAATACAAACAACATTGAAAACAATGAAATCGAATAATGAACAATCGCTCGTCTCCTCACATTGGGCGTTAAATGGATGTACTAAGTGATTGTTCGTTCTTCGTTTTCATTGTCTTCAATGTTGTTTGTCTTACCTGAAGAAGACAAAAAGGTCGAAACGCATCGTTTTTTTTTTTTTTTTTTTTTTTTTTTTTTTGTCTTTTCATTTGTTTGTCTCTTCCTTCGGCGGTACAGTAGTTTTTTTTAAGTCTTTTAAATTTGTTTTAATGTGTTGTTGTTTACGATTGCTACTGGAAAAAAACTGTTCAAACCTTAGAGGAAAGGTTAGGAGGGCTGCGATTTGTTTCCGTTTTTGAGCATATTAAAGGCTTGGCGATTATATTTTTCAAGCAGCGTTGTTTTGGATTGATGTGCGTGTAGCTATTTGCTGTGGGACTAGAGAAAAGGACTCTCTTTGTGTGGTAATTCAGTTAAGGCGGTAATATTTTCATTCGCTGTTTTGTTTGTCGGTCTGTTATCTATCAGCCGGATCACGCAAAAGATACTCAGCCGATATGAACGAAACTTGGTGAAAAAAATTGCAGTGTGGCCTAATAAGAAGCTCGTCCGATTTTGTACGGATATATAGTGCGGATCTGGAACGCGGATCTAGGGTGCGAATTAGGAGCGCGGATCCGGATCGAAAGGCGGATCCAGGATCGGTTAGATCTTTGTGGAGGCCTGTGCTCTCCCAAGTGCCAGTCTAGTTATTTGCTGTTTTAGGCTTCCCTGTAGGATGTTTTCATTAATTCAAAAAAAGCATTTCCTAGCCCATATCAACGTGATAGATAACCTTTCTGTCAAATTTTGTGCTTCCCTGTTTTATGTAATCTACCAACTGCATTATTGTAAATTTAATGGCGAATACACTTTTATCACTGGATCAATCCACTGTCAGGAATAACATACTTTGTCACTGGAATAATATGACTACCGTAACTAATGTATTCTATCTGTGCAATAGCAAAATTATTTATCCATTATATGCGGGATTGTGTGTAGGCCTCTGTAAGGATGTAAAATTAAAAGCTAAATCATGTATGCATTTTTACATGTATTTAGATATATGCATATGCGTGTAGTCCCCTGAAGATACGCGTGCAAGTAGGATATGTACATACAAGTATTACCTTTGTCTGAATGTATTCTGTAAAGCTGTCCAAAAGAGAAATATTTGATATGAACTCAAAAAGTTACTGTAAAGCCCTGTCTACACTAACGGTTCAACCTTATGGTTGGGAAGTTAATGTCGACGAGCCATTGGCAACCGGTTGGCGAGTTACCCTAGCCACACAATGGAACGGCCGAGTGTGTCTGTTCTAACTGTGTGTTTCATACGAAAGCTGCTGGACAGTTTCCAAATAGAGCAGGACATTCATCACAAGGAGTAGGATTTTCTCCGATTCCAAACGGAATAGGACACTTTCAGAACGGAGCAGGGCATTTTCCAAACGCAGAAGGACGTTTTTTCCAAAATCAGTAGAACATTCCTAAACGTAGAAGGGCATGTTCCAAACGGAGTAGGACATTTTTCAAAAAGAAGAGGCTATTTTCCAAACGGAGTATGGCATTTTTTGAAAAGGAGTACGATATTTTCCACACGAAGGAGGACATTTTGAAAACGGAGTAGGACATGTTCCAAACGGAGAAGGACATGTTGCAAATGGACTAGGACATTTTGTAAACGTAGGACATTTTCCAAACGGAGTAGGACATTTTCCAAATGAAGTAGGGCATTTTCTAAACTGAGCGGGGCATTTTCCAACGGTTCACACAATTTTCATCATACATTTTCCAAATCAACGAGGACATTTTAAAAACGGATAAGGGTATGTCCTAAACAGAGAACATTTTCCTACCTGAGCAGGTTATTTTCCAAAAGGAATTGATTTTCAGGCGAAGAAGGACACTTTACAAAACAGAGTAGTACATTTTCCAAACAAAACAGGCATCTTCCCCAAAAGGAGAACATGTTTGTTTTTCCAAACGGAGTAGAACGTTTTTAGAAGAGGGCAGGGCATTTCTAAAACCGAGCAGAGTATTTCCAAGCGGATAAAGTTTACAGAGTGTGCTTAGTTGCATAGTCAGACACAAATACAATTGCACGCGTAATTGAATTAGACAGTTGAAAAAGAAGCAGAAAGTTTGAACGATCCATTCTGATTCAGCTCTTTTTAGATCACCATCCACTTAATCTGCCATGCAAACAAGATCAGTATTATCTTTAAGGACTTAAGGTAAAGAAGGACATTTTCCATATATATGGACTCTGCCTGTTCTTTTTTCTTCCGTTCTTTCTTTCTTTCTTTCTTTCCTTGTGAGTATATTTTTATAAATTGTAACCTCCTCTGATTAGTCTATATTCTGTCCGTAATTTTGATACTACTAACGTATGATTTACCTCTCAAGGTGAGAGCGCTAGTCGGTGTCAGACGAGCTGTTTGTGGCCAATCTCCATGTTCAGATGTCCAAGGCACATCCAGCTGCATTCATAACAAGCGTTGTCCGTGTTGGGGCAGGTGAGGTTTCAGGGGGTGACGGGACCTGTGGAGTACAACCAACACGGTATGAGACAGAAGTACAGCCTGGAGATCATGCACCTCACTTTCAAGACCCCCCTCAGAAAGGTTAGTGATGGTAATGGAGACGACGACGATGATGGTGATGATGATTCGATAGCCGATGACGATGACGATGACGATGATGATGATGATGATGATGATGATGATGATTGATCCTGATGATGATGATTATGACTACTACGACAACGATGACAATTAAAGTGCAGTTGGGAGATCATGCTCGTTGCCTTCAAATAGACCATTAGTTAGGTTAGTGCTGCTGCTACTGCTGTGTTAATGATAATGATGATGATGATGATTATTGTGAAAAACAGTCTAGAAATCATGCGCGTCATCCATTTCATTCAATCCCCTTAAAATGACTAATGATGATTATTACGACGATGATTTGATGGCATTAACAATGATCATAATAATGTTTACAAAGTACTGTTTGGAGATCACATTTCTCATTTTCAGGTCATTCAAAAATGTACCTATGATATTTTGTAAAATGAAGGAATGAATGAATAGATAATATGAACAAATAAAGGAAAACATGAAGGAATGAATAAATATAATAATGAGGATGAAAGGAAAGGAGCAGAAAAAGAAAATGAAAAAAAGACTGATAATCAATTTTTGCTTCGTCAGTGATTAGTTATTGCTAAATCTTATTTCTAACAGAGCTGCATAACTTAATGCCAGAAATACACAATCGTATTTCGTCGTCATCATCTTCAGCTTTGTTAAGTTTGTTTTTTTTTCTACAGCGACATACAGTCCGTCCACTTCGTGATAAACACACTTCGTTTTACACTGTCGGCTTTGGAATCCGTCCAAACCTAAAGGAGTTCCTCCCATCTTCGTCTGGTGGTCGTAAAGAAGAAAACAGTTCTGTGCCGGCTGCACACCGGCCATTCGTATTTTACCCATTCCTACCTTTTAAAGAGTGAAGAAGCTCCTTGGTGCATTCCGTGTCATGTGCCACTCACAATGAAACATATTCTTTTAGAGTGTTGGGATTTGCACGATGTGAGACACAAACATTTTACAGCAGATTCCATGAAAAACCTTGTTCAGAGATGTCCGCCTGACGCGATCTTTGAGTTCTTGAAAGAGGTTTGTTTCTTTCCCTTCCCGCCTCGATATCAATCCCGTGATTTTGGTCGCTTACCCCACACCAAAATGTGCGCCCAGGTTCGAAGAGACAACAGGCTGTTTGTCTGTCCTTTGTTTCCATTGTCTTGAATGCCATTTGTCTCGCCTTAAAAGGCCAAACAGATCAAAACGCGTTGGGGTTTTTGTTTGTTTGTTTGTTTTGTAATTTTTTGTTCTTTCGTTTGGCGGTGCTTTCACTTTCGCTCTTTTTTCGGTTTCCGGCTTCAGTCACCCCACTTTGAATCCAGTGCACGTGCTTCTTAGACTGACCTTGTTTTGTTGTAACAGTCATGATCAGCTTTGTCTTATAACGCCAGTAACATTTAAGCTTAAGCCATGTATGGAATTGTCACGAAGCCGATGGTCAAACTGTTGAGTGTTTGCCTGTGGAGAGTTCATCGTCATGAGATTGAAAAACACGCGCGGGATTGGATTTTCACGGCTAGAGAACTCTCTGTCCAGCCGACAGTAAACGGTTACTTGAGCCGGGCGGTTTGAAAGATAGGGATGGGCACCGCCTGCCATCGTGCAATGCCCCAGACACAGTGAAGCTTTGACACTTTACTGTCTCTGCAGCCATGAAGCCAGGGCAAGTTGACCTTTTTTAACCTTTATAATTGCAATCAATGATCTTACACACCAGTACATAATCATGGTTGTAACTTGTCCAAGTCCATCTAGACAGAGCTCTCTCTCTCTCCTCTCTCTCTCTCTCTCTCTCTCTCTCTCTCTCTCTCTCTCTCATTGGTTGTTCCAGGTGGGCGTGTGGTCAGCAGCGCCGGGGTCCGCAGCAATTTGACCGGGGAGAAGAGGACATACTCCCCTTTACCGGCCAACCGGACAAGGTCGTCACCACCATTCTGGTTCGTCTGTGTGGTGTGTGTGTGTGTGTGTGTGTGTGTGTGTGTATGTGTGTTTATGTGTGTGTGTGATGTGTGTGTGTGTTGTTTGTGTGTGTGTGTGTTGTGTGTGTGTGTGTGTGCTCATGTGAGTATATATCTTGTAAGTCTGTATATGCTTGTGTAATATGATGTGGAGTGATGTGTGTGTGTCTGTGTGTGTGTGTGTGTGTGTGTGTGTGTGTGTGGTGTGTGTGTGTGTGTGTGTGTGTGTGTGTGTGTGTATGCCTGCATCCACATGGGTGCGCATGCTAGCTCACGCGCTCGAGCGCTTTATGTTTTCTCTTAATTAGCTTTGCTGTGGACGTTATCACTAGCGGCTAAGTCATGTGGCCAGAGTGCCCATGTTCGGGAATCCGGAATAGAAAGTCTTTCACGAGCATCACAGCATCAATGGGGCTATGGCACAGGCACAAGAAACATCTATTGTCGCGGTTGCTGATGTTGACGATTGTTATGCTGATGTCCTTGGCGGTTTATTATGATGGAAGTGGACACGGTCTTTTTCTGTTCCGTTGATATTTTCTGTTTCGGGGGTCTAGTGGATTTTCTGATTATTCCTTTCTTTCTTTCTTCCGTCCTTGTTCCTTTTTTTTTGCCGTCTTTTGTCCTTCCTATTTCAGTTTTCAGCTTTCTCTTTATTACCTCCTCCCTCTCCCCTTTTAATCTGTCTTTTTTTCTCTTTCCTTCTTTCCTTAAAAATTTCTGCTGGTTCCTTCCTTCCTTCCTTTCTATCTGTTCCTCTTGTCATTTTCTGTCTTTCTTTCTTTCATTCATTCTGTCTTTTTATCGTTCGTTCCTTTTTTTTGTCTATTCTCTTCTTCTCCTCTTTCCTTTTCCTCCTCCTCCACCACCACCACCTCCTCCTCCTCCTCCTCCACCACCTCCTCCTCCTCCTCCTCTTCTCAGTCTACACACACACGCACGCACGCACGCACGCACACACACACACACACACACACACACGTGCACATGCACATGCACACATTTACATACAGCGACAGCAACAACATTAAAGACAAGAGAGAGAGAGACAGACAGACAGAGACAGACAGACGGACAGAGGCAGGCAGACAGACACAGACATAAGAGAAGCAGAAAGAGAGAAACACAGCCAGCCAGACAGACAGACAGATACGAGATGAAACAGAGACAGAATCCAAATCTCTTGCCTCAGCTTCTGTTCGCTCGTGTATTACCTTAAATCTTCGATGAATACAAAATAAATGCACTTAAGGGGTAAGACGAAGGCACACCCTTCCCGCTACCGTCCTGCTCGTTTCTTTGTCGGAGCACCCTAAACAAAACAAAGGCTAAACAAAGGACAGAAAAATGGACACGGTGGCATGTCGCCTGTTCGGTAGACAGGTTGCACACCAAAAAAATCAAATGCGCCAAGGACCTGCTTAAGAAGTCGAGTATTTATAGACTGGGCGCAGCTGGATTGGTTTTAGACTTTTTACTGTGTCTGAAAGTTAATTCTCCTCATTTTTTTTCTTATGGCCATCAAGGGTATAGGCCAGGTAGTTCCAAGCAGACAGATTAAAATCAAAGGAATTGGATTAATTTGTGACGTTGAAGCTGGCGCAAAGGCAGGGTGACGCGTGAGTGCAAAGGCCTGAAATGTGTGTCAACTAAGGGCGAAGGTCATGTATTTGAAGACTGTGATTTCATCAGTCAAGATCCCCCCACCCCCCCCCCCCCCCAAACCCCCAAACAAGGGAAATAACTGATGGAGAGTTGTTCTTTTGATCAAGTATTAGTTTATATTAGATGTTAGTTCAAGTTTATGGTAGGCCTCAAATTGCTTGCATAAATTGTATAGGGTTTTAGTGCAAAATCCTAATTGGGGCGTGTGGCCACCATCTGTGTCCCAAACACACACTTCTGTTTACTTCGCAGGGGAGATAAGAGACAGATGAAGTGAAGGAGAGGGAGTCGGGGATGAAGGGAAGGAAGGGGTGGGGAGGGGGTGATCAGCCTTGAGCTCTTAGCTTTAGACTCTGTCAGAATAATCCAAAATCACTACTCTCCTCTCCCTCCCCTCTCTCTCTCTCTCTCTCTCTCTCTCTCTCTCTCTCTCTCCAACGCTTTCTTCAGAACCGTATATCCGTGGACATCCTTGTTTAGTTCGGTCCTCAAATCGATAGCACTTTGACTAAGTCCTACCACATGCTGTAAGTTATAGACCACTCCTCTTTGAGTGTGTGTGTGTGTGTGTGTGTGTGTGTGGGGGTGGGGGGTGTATGTGCGCGCGCGTTTAAGACCACTGAGTGTGCGTGTGTGTGTGTGTGTGTGTGTGTCCGTTTGTATGTGTGTGCATGGATGTGAGTAAGTAAGCATTTAAGACCACTGTGTGTGTGTGTGTGTTGTGTGTGTGCGTGCTTGCGTGCTTGTGCTTTCAGTCGGTTTTTCAGTAAATCGATGGAATAGCTTTCGTACCTCACAATCGAACGGCTGACACCAACACTATGTCGTCTCCATGAGATCCTCGTCTTAAGTCGGCCCACCATAGTTATCAGTTTATTGACCCATCAGATCTTTGTCTTGAAATCTGCCCATTTTAGTTATCAACTTTTACCCACCCATGATATCTTTGTCTGAAATCTGCCCATTTTAGTTATCAACTTATTTACCCATGAGATCTTTGTCTGAAATCTGCCCATTTTAGTTATCAGCTTATTTACCCATGAGATCTTTGTCTGAAATCTGCCCATTTTAGTTATCAACTTGTTTATCTATGGGATCTTTGTCTGAAATCTGCCCATTTTAGTTATCAACTTATTTACCATGGGATCTTTGTCTGAAATATGCCCATTTTAGTTATCAACTTATTTACCCATGAGATCTTTGTCTGAAATCTGCCCATTTTAGTTATCAACTTATTTACCCATGGATCTTTGTCTGAAATCTGCCCATTTTAGTTATCAACTTATTTACCCACCCCATGATATCTTTGTCTGAAATCTTCCCATTTTAGTTATCAACTTATTTACCCACCCATGAGATCTTTGTCTGAAATATGCCCATTTTAGTTATACACTTATTTACCCATGAGATCTTTGTCTGAAATCTGCCCATTTTAGTTATCAACTTATTTACCCACACCATGAGATCTTTGTCTGAAATATGCCCATTTTAGTTATCAACTTATTTACCCATGAGATCTTTGTCTGAAATATGCCCATTTTAGTTATCAACTTATTTACCCATAAGATCTTTGTCTGAAATCTGCCCATTTTAGTTATCAACTTATTCACCCATGAGATCTTTGTCTGAAATCTGCCCATTTTAGTTATCAACTTATTTACCCATGAGATATCTGTCTGAAATCTGCCCATTTTAGTTATCAACCTATTTACCCATGGGATCTTTGTCTGAAATCTGTCCATTTTAGTTATCAACTTATTTACCCATGAGATCTTTGTCTGAAATCTGCCCATTTTAGTTATCAAACTTATTTACCCATGGGATCTTTGTCTGAAATCTGCCCATTTTAGTTATCAACCTATTTACCCATGGGATCTTTTGTCTGAAATCTGTCCATTTTAGTTATCAACTTATTTACCCACCCTGATATCTTTTGTCTGAAATCTGCCCATTTTAGTTATCAACTTATTTACCCACCCATGAGATCTTTGTCTGAAATCTGCCATTTTAGTTATCAACTTATTTACCCATGAGATCCTCGTCTTAAATCAGTCCATCATAGTTATTGATTTATTTGTCCATGATATCCTCGTCTTAAATCTACCGATCTTAGTTATTGATTTATTTCTCCATCAGCTCTAAATTCTGCAAAATGTAATCTCATAGCTTAGCAGGTGGTGTGTAGCGAATATGGATTACTCCACGCACAGTGACTTTTTGATGAAACTGAAACTGAATGTTGGTCAAAAAGAATGATTTGCCACCTGCATAGCTAAACTAATACAAACAGTAGTGCCCCCCCCCCCTTCCCCCCTTCCCCCGTTCCCGGCCTCCCATTTCCCCGTCACCTCTACTTTCCCCCTCCCCATCTCCCAACCCATTCTTCCCAGGCGCTTGACTGAATTATACTAGAGCGACATAATTATGTCATGTTTAGCTAGAGCGTCGCCTGTTTGTGCTCAATGTCTTTTTATCAAGTGGATAGTTACGTGAGCAGATCAACAAACAAGTGAATAAAAAGTATAAGTAAACAAATAATTGAACAGATGAATGAGTAAATGAATGAATTAATAAAAGCAGTAACAAGATATGCGAGTCAATGAATAAGTTTTTCACGTGTAGGAAATCGATCTTCAAAATCAGTGCGCGCGACACTCACAGATGTTGTGATAGGAAACAGGAGAAAGGGGGGGGGTGGGGGGGGGGGGGGGGGGGGGGGGGGGGGGGGGGGGAGAAGTCAACAATTGAACTATGGAACCAAACACCTCGTCCTAGGAGCGGGGCGGGGCGTAAACGACTGGTGGGGGTTGGGAGGGGGAGGGGGTGGCTGGGGAATGGAACCGGCGCAGGATAGTTCCATTCTTTCTTCTTTTTTTTTTAAGGTTCTGAAAAAGACCCGTAAATGAACTAACAAGCAAAAACAAAAAAATAAACAAATACAAAAATGGGGGGGGGGGGGGGTCGACAGAAGGAGGGAAAGGGTGGGGAGGAGTAGGGGGAGATGGAGGAGAGATGGGGCCATGCGAAACTACTGTCTACCAAATAAATCAGAAGACGTGTTGATGAAGTGTTTCTTCGACAGCGAATCTTCTTCACGCTCTTTTATTTTTACCTTTTTTTTTTAATTTTCCAAAGTTGTTTGCCGTCTGCTGGGCAATTTTTGTGTTTTTTGATAAGTTGTTGTTGCTGTTGTTGTTGTTGTTGTTAACGTCGTCGTTTTACCTTTTTGTTTGTTTTTAACTTTTATTTTACTTAATTCTTTCTTTTTTTTTTGGGGGGGGGGGGGGGGGTGGGGGTGGGGGGGGGAGGGGGTCTGGACCTATTAGAACCCCGAAGCCCTTGTCCCCGCCGCACATCCGACGCCGTTTTCTCCCACATTTCTATATCTCCTCACCCCACCCCATTCCTTACCCAGCGGCATTGCTCCATCCATCCCTACCCCTCCCTTCACTTCCTCTCTAGACACACCCGCCACTACTCTACGCCTGCAATCAATTAAAAAGGCAACAACAAAAGCACAGAGACGAGAGAGCGAGAGAGAGAGAGGAGAGGAGAGAGAGAGAGAGAGAGAGTGGCCAGAGTCAAACTGACAGACAAGACAGACAGGACAGACAGAGACCAGATACAGAGAGAACTCAGAACTCAGAAAACCTTTGTTCGATCAAGGATGGAGATTTTAGGCAGAACCGGTTTTTTTTTTTTTTTCCCCAATCTCGTCTTGCTAAGCTACGTCATGCGATGAGATGGTCACAGTTTAAAAAAAAGGAGAAGAGAGAAAAATGACGGAAAATGACAGGCACACAGGATTATGGATTACATTATTCAAACCAAATAGATACACAAACGCTGGGCGCCGCGCGCACACGCACCACAGCCCACACACACACACGCACGCACGCACAAGCACAGCACGCAGGGCATGCACGCACGCAAACATGCACAATCACAGTTGCCATGCAAAGGTTTGACAAAAA
>JADBJO010032510.1:0-7500 GCA_016801955.1 Conus betulinus
CAGACCATCTCTTCCTGTCCATGACCATCTCTCCCTGTCCCAGACCATCTCTCCCTGTCCAGACCATCTCTCCCTGTCCCAGACCATCTCTCCCTGTCCCAGACCATCTCTCCCTGTCCAGGACCATCTCTCCCTGTCCCAGGACCATCTCTCCCTGTCCCAGACCATCTCCCAGACCATCTGTCCCTGTCCCAGACCATCTCTCCCTGTCCCAGACCATCTCTCCCTGTTCCAGACCATCTCTCCCTGTCCAGGACCAGACCATCTCTCCCTGTCCCCCAGACCATCTCTCCCTGTCCAGGACCATCTCTCCCTGTCCAGACCATCTCTCCCTGTCCAGCATCATCTCTCCCTGTCCAAGACCACCTCTCCCTGGCCAGGACCATCTCTCCCTGTCCCAGACCATCTCTCCCAGGACAGCATCATCTCCCTGTCCCAGACCATCTCTCTCTGACCATCTCCCCTGTCCCATCTCCATCTCTCTCTGTCCCAGACCATCTCCCCCTGTCCCAGACCATCTCTTCCTGTCCCAGACCATCTCTTCCTGTCCAGGACCATCTCTCCCTGTCCCAGACCATCTCTCTCTGTCCAGACCATCTCCCCCTGTCCCAGACCATCTCTCCCTGTCCAGCATCATCTCTCCCTGTCCAACATCATCTCTCTCCCTGTCCAACATAATCTCTCCTGTCCCAGACCCATCTCTCCCTGTCCAGCATCATCTTTCCCTGTCCAACATCATCTCTGCCTGTCCAACATCATCTCTCCTGTCCAAGACCACCTCTCCCTGTCCAACATAATCTCTCCCTGTCCAAGACCATCTCTCCCTGTCCAACATCATCTCTCCCTGTCCAACATCATCTCTCCCTGTCCAAGACCATCTCTTGGGGCAAGTGGACAGTGGACGTCCGGGGGGGACTGAAGACATCCTGGAAGACAACACGCTGGACTGACCACAATCTTTGACCCGGCAATGCTTGATGCTTGAGTGATGATAGATGTGTTGTGGCTGCTCATCCACTCGTCGCGGCAGCGCTGTAATCCGCTGTCGTGGGAAAGGGTTGTGTTGTTTTTAAAGTGATAAGACTGCGTTTTGAATTCAACTTGTAAATAATCAAATTTTGAAAAGAGAGGGGTTAGTTACCGCCAAGGACATAGACAAACAAGATTACAGGACTAGACACAATGCATTTCGACCTCTTGGGTCTTCTTGAAGTGAAAACACACAATGTTTAGGACAGTGACAAGAACACTTAGCTGAGTTTCTCCTGTTTGTAATGAGAAGTGGCTTACAGCGTTCACAATTACACGTACTGCAAAGACGTGACGTGAAATACAACACAACAAAGGGTATCAGTCAGTATCAGTAAAAGTGAAGTTTCTAAACAATGACTGAGCGCGGAAAATGAAGCAAAATGGTAAATAATCATATGAGCAGAAAAGATGCCTCTCTAAAATCGTGAGGGTGCGTTTTTGCAGTTTCACATAGGAAATTATGAACGCACCGGGATAAATAAAAGATTCTTAAAAAAAAAAAAAGTATGTGACAAGACAGAACAATCATTTGACACTTTTTTTGTCACAGTAGGACACAGTTTTGAACTGAAACATACTGAGCAGCATGTGCTCGTCAACCACCATCACCATCACCATCACCCTCACCGCTCCCCCCCCTCCCCTTTTTGCAAAGAGTTTCCGTTTTCACTGTGGGTTTTGTGTTGTGTCCCAAGCAAACTATAAGAATTTGAATTGTTGAAGGGAAGAAAAAAAGAAATTAAAGACAAGATGCAAAGCATATAAACGTACTCCCAGTTTATCTTGAATACAAGTACTTTTTGAGAGATATTCCATAAAGAAAACCGTTGTGGGCCGTTATAGCCTGAGTAACGGCTATTCTGGTAAAATAAAACATCGGGCATCATCTCTGACCCATAATGAACATAACGTAAAAATGTTCAGAAAGATCGGCCCAGAAAGTTTTGTCTGGAGCGAGTGGAACACATTTTGACCACGCACAGTCGCACAGATGGACACACACACTGCATTTCTTCCTTCCCATTGTAAAGTACTCCCTGTTCTATAAGAAGTGGGAGTACAAAAAAAAAAAAAAAAAAAAAAGGAAAAGGAAGGACAAAAACGAAGGAAAAAAAATGCACGTGATAACTGTATCAAAACCATAAGGGTATCAGTCAAAAGGTCCTGTCTGATGGTGAAGATGACGTCAAGGGGGGTGAAATCACTCACGGTTTATGTCTTCTTTTTTATATAAAACGTCACAGGTGCTGATTACGTTGTCGTTCGCCATCACCAAGAACAGACGCAACCTGCTGCTGAGTCTTTGGAATGGACGGCCGGGGCTCATTTTGTGAGTAGTATTCCCTTTGGTCACTACTGGCGGTCAGTGCTAGCTGGGCCGTAATGCTGGCCACGTTGATTTGGCAAAGGGCCGTTCATGGCTGTCACCGCGTTCAGATCAGCTCACAAGTCATTCAAAAACAGCAAGAACAAATAAAAACAGCAAGAAAACCCAACTCATTTACACAACCATTTTTTAATACACCTACTAAAAACACACTAGAATTTTTTTTTTAAGATTTCTGTAAAAATCTTATCAGATGAAAACCTTGTGTTTATCTCTTTCAGAAATTCAAAGATCACATTAGGTGGGACATCTTTGAACAAGGTTTCCATAGAGTCTGCTGTAAAGTGTTTATGTCTCATATCATGCAAGACCCAACACTCTAAAAAAGAATATGTTTCACTGTGAGTGATAGGCTATATGGCAAATAGGCAGACAAAAGTAAAAAAAGAAAAGACCACGAACAAAAACAAACTTACACTTGAAGCTGTTTGTGTGCCTGGTGAGATGTTGAAAATGAAAAGACAAGGCCATCTGTTTTTTGTCTACCTGTGATCTAAACATCACTACAGCTGCCATGACGCATTCTTGGATTGCGTGCCACGTGGACCTTGAATAAAGGGATACCAGGGAATATGGTTAAGGTAAATATGGCTTTTATAGCCCAGCCGACCGCAAAGGGCCTTATTAAGGAGTTTGTCACCACGTTAAAATCAACATCAACAACTCAAAACAAAAAAAAAAAAAAAAAAAAAACAAACAAAAAAACCCCAAGCTTTCAACACATCTCTTTAAAATACATCTTCTAAAACCGTACCAGAAACTTCGTTAAAAATCTTTCTTCCGTAAATCCTAGATCAGATGAAAAATGTTATTTCTTCAGAAACTCAGCTCACGTCAGGTGCGACCAAGACCAGGGACCAGGGGGAATATAGTTTTTGCCGCCAATTTGCAATTGTTTGACGCAGAAACCAACATTGTTCTGTGTGTGTGTGTGTGTGGTGTTGTTGTGTGTTTTTTTTTTGTTTTTCTTTTTTCATTCGTGAAAACTATATAATAACTCATGCTGTAATAATCTACAAGTCGCAAGAGAGAGAGAAAAGAAGTTTCGTCGGTGTTTAACGTCTAAGATGCCTTATTGTGGCGACATTGTAGAAAACTAGTCAGTTCAATGGGGAATGGCGAAAATAAGGTAGTAGCAATTTTGATATTAATATAACTGGGTGTGGATTGTTCCTAATGCTTCCAGGAAATCATTGGGTGAGGATAACTTTTGCAGGACACTTACTCAGTCACTGAGGGTTTGAAATGAAAAAAACAAAAAAAAACAACCAACAACAACAACGAACAACAACAAACACACAAAAACCTAGATGTAAGACGAAATGAAGAAAAAGAGGCAGTGAGTTTTACACAATTGTTTTCGTTAGATTTGATTAAATGGTCGTCTGGTTCGGTTCCTGGCTGAAAAGACGATGAGTTCACGAACCAACCAGAAGATCTTTGCCAGCTCGAGGCACGGTGTTGACGATCTTTTTTGTTTGCGTTTTGCAACGACGGTTTCTGTAACACCTAAAACACATTTCACATCAAATACCAACCATAACCCACATTCATGAATGTACATAGGGGGCCTGGGATAGCTCAGTGGTAGGAGCACGGGGGACTCGACTCTTTGGTGATCCTGGGGTTTGCGGGTTCGAATTTTAGCCGGGCCGGTTTCGGTACATGAGGGATTTTCCCCCCTCGATTTAAACATTGGCTTCTGACTCCATTTCCCATACAACAGCCCTTCGAATGAGTCTATAACCAAGGTTCAGTGTGTGGTGAACGCACGCATAACATCTTGCATACAACGTAAAATAAAAAAAAAAAAAAAAAAGAAAAAAATCACCAAACGAAATCAGAAGACCAACACTCAAAGAAGGCCAGTTTGGCCGTTGGTATGGATGACACATTTAAGACATAGCAAGCACCTTCCCTTGAAGTTGGAGTATGGGCTGCCTAATGGCGGGATACTGGATCAAAAACGGTACTACACACAAAACTACCTCCCACTCCCTTTGTTTGGTAGATGTGATTAACCCTTGCCCGTCTATGCAGGGAATTTTTCGCAGGAGTATCAGCCTGCATACGTATAAGAAGAATGTATAATACATCGTTCAACAAGACACGTCAAGATCGTGCAAACTGAACTTAGAAGCATGCGTGTCAGTCATTATTGAAATAATGTGAATATGCAAGGGTAGCTTTAAGAATTAAGAAGAATTGCAAATAAAAAACAACTCTCTAAGAAAAAAGCTAAAACAAAACAACCGAGTACCCTCCTCCTCCCCCTTCCGCTTAAAAAAAAAAAGAGGAGAGGGAAAGGGGGGGAAGTGTACGAAAAGTAAAGAAGACAAATCGTCAGCAGCACTTATTATTAATCTTTCCATGGGCTTGTGCGAATCATGATCTGCTTGTTGCTAATGTTGCTCAACGTATTTCATATTTATGCAAACAAACTACATCCATCTGAGGTTTCTGTGCCTGTCTGTCTGTCGCTGTCTGTCTGTGCCTGCCTGCCTGACCTGCCTGTCTGTCTGTCTTCTGTCTACTAAAACCGATTTTATCTATGTGTGTTCATTGTGGTGATTAATAATAAATGGGTTCTTATATAGCGCCTAATCAAACGGATTTCTGTAAGCGCTTTACAAAATCATACTACATTCACCCCTCTTCATATACAATAGAACACCTTACAACAAACTACAAATACTATTTTTTACTACAACAACTAACAAATTCCTACGAATACGTGACGGACATTCACGCTTATTTTTCAAGCATCACTACAAAACTAAATCCTAGAAACGTTCAATTCAATTATACAACAAATACATGGTAATAAGAGAAACATACAACATACACTACATTTGAAAAAAGGCCCAGACGGCTATGAGTTAGGTCGTACACACCCCCCCCCCCCCCCCCCACACCACAACCACCACACACCACACACACACACACACACACACACACACACACCCCACACACACCACACACACACACACCCACACACACACACACAGCATTGACTTGGACTAATTATGAGAAAATAGATGGGTTTTTTAGGTTTAGACTTTGAAAGAGAGATAGAATCTGAATGTCTGAGATGTCAGTACCACTGGCAGAGCTGTTCCATTTCCACGTCGGCTGGAGTTTTTGAAAAGAAAAAGATCTTTCACCAGTAGTAGCCTGAAGCGAGTCATTCGCAGAAGGCAAGTCGTCAGCCCACAGGAGCGTAGTTTTGTCGAGAGGGAGTGTAGATTTTAAGAAGATCTGAGAGATAAAAAGGGTCCATTTTCAAAGAGAGCAGCGAAAGTGATTTTAATTAGGTGTTTTTTTCTACATCTGTATTTGTTCTAAAATTATCACATACATTTCTGTTCTCTATTGTGATTTTTTTCTGAAGGGAAAAGAAAAAATACTTTGTCAATTATATTTAAAGTTCACATATCCGAAGTTTTCTAAGCGGCGGGCCACTTTACTCTCTGCTGACCATGGGACAACACTGGTGGAAAACCCCTAAGCCTCCTAATGCTGAGGGGATGTTTTGCATAGTGCGTAATGAAGTGAAAGTCTTGTAGTGGAAGCTTCCAGAACATAAAAGATCTCTTATGTCCTCTGTAGCCTGCCCCCTCTCCATTTGGGGCGTCCTTATCTCCCCATGGAGCACAGGACGAGGTATAACATCTGATCTGACCTGTTAATTCCTCACGTCCCCCTTTGTTTTTTTTTTTTGTCCTCTTCTTCCTTTAAACCCAACCCCCGCCTCCGATATTCCAGCCCCATGGAAACACCCTGACGAGGTCGTCCGTCCAGGAATCTTCATACGTCCTGTGGATTCGGGGCCACGGCTTTCCTGTTGTACGAGATCGTGCTGGGAACAGAAGTATGCCATCGACTACACCGATGGGTTGGAAACCGTGCATGTCTAAGTGTATAAAGAGGGCTTTCTTTGTTTTTGTTTCTGTCTGCTGTCTTGTCTTGTCTGTCTGTCTGTTCTGTCGCATTCGTCGATTTTTTTTTTTATAAAAACAGTTGTATTATATTGGAGTGTTGGCAACACTACAAAGGAGTCTTTTTTCCCCAATTTGGTTTTTCCTTCATAGTCGCTGTTGTGTGCCGTTGTTGCTAGATATTAATTATAACTCGATATCCCCCCCATGCCCAAAGCCTTGTTTTTTTTTTTTTTTTTTTCCTTTTTTTTTTTTTGCCTAATGGCAACAAAATTATAATCAGCGTCAGTCTCTCGTCTCTGTCTGTCCTCCTGCTCTCTCCTCTCTGTCCTGACCTATCTGTCTCTCTCTCTCTCTCCTCGGCGCTCCTCTCTCTCCCTCTTCTCCTCTCCTCGTCGCTCTCTCTCTCTCTCTCGATCACTTTGTGACGTGTTGTGCACTCAAATCGTTTTTTTGGAACCGGAAGGAGAGTCATCAGCTCCATCACCGTCACCAAAATTCAGACCAACATCGACTATAGACAGGCTTGGTTTGCGTCGGTTGAACGTCAACAACAGATATTCCCAGAAATCAAAAGACTGTCTGTTCTCTGATCGTCTTAAGACTGAGCTTCATTTCTTGTCTGTTGATCTATATTACCAATCCTTAAGATAAAAATATGTTCTGAAATATTGCAGAAACCCAGTCGAACAAACATTCTTTAACAAAGACGTCAGTGGTATATCGATTAGATGAACAGCATGACCAGTCCTTTCTTCAGTATCCTCTCTGCCTTCTCCTGTCTTTCTCTGTCACTTGCTTAACTCCAGCCCTGCTCTAACCTATTCTTTTGTGTTGTCGGCAACAGCGTTCGTGGCCATCGGGTCCATGTTCATCTACGGCCTGGTGTTCTTCCCGCTGTTCGCCAGCCTGGCCATCGGCTCCGTGTACAGCTACACCATCGGGGCGCTCTACGTCTGGATGCTGACCTCTGTCCAGTTCTACAGAATTTTTGAATGTGACACAGCGTCAACGGTAAGGTTTGCAACATTCTCTCTCTCTCTCCCTCTCTCTCTCTCTCTCTCTCTCTCTCTCTCTCTCTCTCTCTCTCTCTCTCTCTCTCTCTCTCTTTAATGCTGATAGGTGAGGATGAAGATGATGAAG
>JADBJO010032511.1:0-2500 GCA_016801955.1 Conus betulinus
CACTGGACTCAATTTTTTTGGTTTTGTTATTGTTGTTGTTAAGCTTATCAGCGTTGACAATTCTACTCACTACGTTTTTGTTGGATGAGAAAGACCACCACAGCAACCACAACAATGACAAGAACAGCTGCAGCTATTCCTGCTCCAATGGCTGCGGCATCGACACCACCACCACCACCACCACCATCTGTTGTAGCTGAAAAAAACAAACAAAAAAAAAAATTTGAGAGAAAAGTATCAGTACTGGATCCCCTTTTCTCTCAACCCCTCCATGTTGTCCTCCTCTCTCTGCCCTTCATCGTCCCACCCTAAGGGTCCATGTGTTTGCCTGCACTTTGAGGCAATAGCTCTACAACCCTACTCAGTAGATTTACTCATCGTCCCACCCTAAGGGTCCATGTGTTGCCTGCACTTTGAGGCAATAGCTCTACAACCCTACTCAGTAGATTTACCCTCATCGTGCCCCACCCTAAGGGTCCATGTGATTTTGCCTGCACTTTGAGGCAATAGCTCTACAACCCTACTCAGTAGATTTACTCATCGTCCCACCCTAAGGGTCCATGTGTTGCCTGCACTTTGAGGCAATAGCTCTACAACCCTACTCAGTAGATTTACTCATCGTCCCACCCTAAGGGGTCCATGTGTTGCCTGCACTTTCTCAGACTTATGTGACATCTTTTGTTCCATGTTCAATGAGTTTTTAATTCTTGAACAATATAGATATAGTGGTGACAGGTCTGAATTGTTGCGCTGCTGGATGCTGTATGTGCTTTACCTCTCTCTTCATACTCTGAATTGCTGGATTAGTGTGTGCATGAATGCTCCTCTCTGTTCTACTACTACCTCTTGACAAAGTGCAGGCAGTTTAATCCCTACTTTCCACTGCACTGTCAGTTTACGCTGGTTTTATGGTTTAAACATGTACATCTCTTGCGTGAACTTACGCCGTTCTTCTTGTTTTAAGGCACCAAGCTTCACAGACTCAAGATTTCGCTGGCATAGCCAGTTTGTTGTTAGTCCAGTGCATGAGCAGAATAGAGATACAGAGGGGGGGTGGGGGGGGGGGGGGGGGGGGGGGAGGAGGGAGGAGGCAGGGGAGAGAGAGAGCATTTAAACACTTGAGGACAGGGCCAAAGGCTGTATGCACATAAGGTGATGTCTGACAAGAAGGCAGTCAATTCAATGGAAGTCAAATGGTGCGCCATTGTAATTTACACTGTCGAGAAAGACGCAGTTCTACACACCATCATCTCCTCCAAGGTGTTCATATCAATCACTGTCCCAGTGTGGGCAATCTACCACTCTCCACACATGTCCCAGACCATGGCCAGTGTGGACCCTGTCACAAGTAGGTCACAGCGTCCACAGAGTGAGGAGGACCTGGGAGTTTGCACTGGAGTGAGGAGGATCTGGGAGTTTTCAGGTAAACCGCAGTCTGCACTGGATTGAGAGGGACCTGGGAGTTTTCAGGTAAACCGCAGTCTGCACTGGAGTGAGGAGGATCTGGGAGTTTTCAGGTAAACCGCAGTCTGCACTGGATTGAAAGGGATCTGGGAGTTTTCAGGTAAACAGGGGTGTGCTCTGGAGTGAGGAGGACCTGGGAGTTTTCAGGTAAACCGCAGTCTGCACTCAGTGAGGACAACCTGGAAGTTTTCAGGTAAACAGGGTGTGCTCTGGAGTGAGGAGGACCTGGGAGTTTTCAGGTAAACAGGGGTGTGCACTGGAGTGAGGAGGACCTGGTAGTTTTTTCAGGTAAACAGGGTGTGTGCTCTGGAGTGAGGAGGACCTGGTAGTTTTCAGGTAAACAGGGGTGTGCTCTGGAGTGAGGAGGACCTGGTAGTTTTCAGGTAAACAGGGGGGGTGCTCTGGAGTGAGGAGACCTGGTAGTTTTCAGGTAAACAGGGTGTGCTCTCGAGTGAGGACGACCTGGGAGCTTTCAGGTCAATAGAGGGTGTGTACTGCAGTGAGAAGACGTGCCAGTTTTCAGATAAACCATTTCTGCACTGAACAGCTTATGTCAGTGTCACAGACATGAGTTCTGACGAGTTGTGAATGTGTGCTGTTCGTATAGCCAGAGAGCACTGCATTTGCAGTGAGCACTCCTCAGCTATCAACTGTGGCAAGTTTGCTGTGAACTTCACACACACTGAGGTCATGGCGCTGGGAGCAGTCATGTCTGCTCCATACTCTCTCTGTCCCTGCTTGTTGGATGGGTACTGGCAAATTTGATCCCCCTGAGAGGGTCATATTTTTTTTTTTTTTTTTTTCAAATATGCAGGTTTGTTCTAGGACAATCGTAAGTAGCTAATAGAATATTAGATTATTTATGGTGTGGTTCACTATGTAAGTTTCAACTTGTGGTGTGGGTGCAGCAGGCTGAGTGCCCAGGAGGGGGTGTTCGTACTGTCCTAGTTTCTTCTCCCTGCTGTGGCATACAGTCTTCTCTGAGGCAGGATTCGCTTTTACTCTCCCCAGTGCCTTCCCTTTTGACAGCCACTAG
>JADBJO010032511.1:7500-15614 GCA_016801955.1 Conus betulinus
TATGGATTGTAGATGATGAATGCTAGAGACCGTTCGAGGAGGATCTGTGAGTATAGGACTCACTGGTCACTGGATCACGATATGGATAAAGATTTTACTGGATTTGTACAAACACCATGGTGAACTGAATGGGGTGTTGGTGGGAAATTATGGATGATGATGATGGATGATGATGATGATGATGAAGCTGATAGATGTGGTGATGATGATAATGATGATGGATGAAATGATGTGATATGACTCAATGATGATGGAGGTGATGTATGATTGATGATCCATGACTGTGAATGGATGATGGTGATGATGATTGTGATGAAGCTGATAATGATACATGATGAGGTGATGTCGTTATAATGATGATGATAAATGATGATTATTGATGGTGATGATGGTGATGGTGTGGTGATTGATGAAGATGATGATTATGAAGATTGAGAATGATGTAGGTGATGAGACATGAGGATGATGAGGATGATGCATGATGTTGACTGTGATGATGTGATTGGTAGATAGTGCTGAACTGTGATGGATAACTGCTGAGACAGGAGGATCTGTGATAGGACCTCACTGGTCACATGGATAATCACACATGATTTATAACACACCATGGTGGAATCTGTCGAGGGCTTGTTGGTGATAAATGATGACATGATGAGTGATGATGATGAATGATGAGGTAATGATAGTAGAGGATGGTGTATGATGAATGGATTTAAGAGTGGCAATATTAATGCTGAGTGGACGAGATCTTGTATAGACTACCCTGTTCCACAATTGGATCTATGGACTTCTTCTGTTTTAAAAAAAAAACCCATGAGTGATCTGAGGGTGGTGGTAATATTGATGGTGAAGAAGAAAAAACAGTCTCTATTCACATGTCACATTCAACACACACACACACACACACCACACACATGCATGAATGTGTTGTCACACACACACGTTGTGCGTGCACACACACAAGTGCCTGCATGCATGTACACACGCACGCAACGCACACTCACCACACACGCACACACATGCACACACACATCATAGAGCACCCACACAACACACCACGCCACACACCACACACACACACACATCATAATATCAGAACAGCACACATACACACACACACACACACACCCACACACACACACACACACACACATACACACACACAAACACACAATATAAGAGGCACACCACCAACAACACACACACACACACATACACACCACACACACACACACACACGTGAACCACATTCTCTTTTTGAATGACATTCTGTTGAAGGGCTACATGCAAGTTGTGGAGAAAGTCTCAGCACATGTCATTTTCATTGATCCATCGTTCAAAAGCAAAAGAATCATTTCTCTCGCCTCGCCAAAATTTATTTTCCATCTGTTTGAGCTCCACTCCCTTGTCCTTCCCCCCTATTCTGAAGAACAACTCCCTCTTTTGGCTCATTTTGTGTATTTTTCTTACAAATGTTTTCGAGCACCAGTGGAAAAATACAGTTTTCAACCCAACTACGTGACGTCAATACAAAATTATGACCTTCAACTTGAAATGACATAGGAACCTGACGAAAAATAATGATACTGGCCGAGTGAAGGGAGCAAGCACACTAACGGCCATGGCTTTTGGTTGTCCAGCCTTACTTTCAACCCTACTTTGTTTTAATCATCGTTTTTCTCTATAGTGATACTATGAGGATGAGGCTGACTTTCAAGTCAGTAGTGCAGTCAAAGTTCACTGTGTAGGTGGGATACTTCTGAGCATTTGTCACGGTACCAGCAAAATATGTACCCAGAAATTTATTTTATAAAAATGTTGTGAATCGCGGTGTTGCCCGAGAAGTGACTTAAAATCTCCTGCAAGAATATACCTTGTGCTCTAATTGTAACCCACCACATGTGTGTCAGTGGGCTGAGTTTATTGATGTGAACATTGTAATATCAATACACGGAGAAGCTAATTTTTGTTTTCAGATCAACCAATCACGACTCGAAGCTTTATTGCTGTTTCTATGGGACTTTTCTGAATATTGTTCTGGGACTTCAATCGTGTTTGCCGGGGAATTCAATTCTTCATTTCCTGTGCTTTGTGAATCTGTGGTTCTTCTTCTATGGATTTGGCTGTGCTCTTGTGAATCTGCAGTTTCTTCTATGGTTTACTGTGTCTTGTGAATCTGCGGTTCTCCTTCCTCATCACTTGTGTTTTGTGACAGCTGTGCTTACGTGTGTGGGGACCTTGGTTATTCCTTCTTTTTTGTCCTTTATTTTTAGAGTGTGCTGTAGACCTGTGGCTTGTGGTACTGTGGAACCGAGTGTGTTGACTGTACATATATATGAGACGTACCGTTGACGGCACCCGGCGAGATCTGTGGTTACTATCACCGGTATGTAAATATGATACGCTGATATCTGATGACGAAGTGTCTTATGTTTGGATGTCTTAATTGACACGTGAATTGATCTGTATGCTAAGTAGTGGCATGTATTGATTTTTGGAACAATTCATACTGTGATGGTTTCAGATCGTCTACAGCCTATCTAAAAAAAGAAAAATCTAACTCGTTGTGATCACTTTGCCGCCTGGGAAACTATCCATGTTTGTTTGATCAGAAAACTACGGATCATCTCCTATCCCTTCCAGGGATCCTCCCACATCAACTCTTGTGTGCATGTGTTTCAGGTTTTTTACTCCCCCTTGGGAACACTCACATCACTCTTGTGTGCAGAGGTTTTTACATCTACTCCCCCTTGGGAACACTACATCACTCTTGTGTGCAGAGGTTTTTGCTCCCCCTTGGGAACACTCACACCTCACTCTTGTGTGCAGAGGTTTTGCTGCTCCCCTTGGGGACTACTCGCATCACTCTTGTGTGCAGAGGCCTTACATCACTTTTACTACTACTCCCCTTGGGAACACTCGCATCACTCTTGTGTGCAGAGGGCCTTTTACCTCCCCCCTTGGGACACTCACACATCACTCTAAACTGCATGGTTCACATAACATCCTAGGTGGAGAAGTTTGCCCATCTCATCGTACTGGTGAACTAGTAATGTTCCTTGTAACATTTGCAACATCTGAACATTTTGTTGTGGTGAGAACTGGGTACGTTTGGCACATCTCACATCCTCGATATTGGCGGATGTCTATATAAAACTAAATCATCCAAGTAGTTTTTCCCGAGTTTAAAGCACATTCCGTATTCTCCAGAAATATCATCCTGATTATCACCTTTAATGGAAAGATGTTCAACCTGAAGAACAACAAATCACTGATACACACAAACAGTGATACACATGTTTTCAAACACACACACCACACACACACACACCACACACACGCACACATAATATACTTGTCTGATGATAACTCAAACTATGGACCACTATTGATTTATATGACCATTAGCTCCATATCGTGAGAAAAATAGTTGAACCTATCTTCTCGGTCAAAATAAAACTGCAAACGTCATTCCAAGCGGTTTCGACAAAAAAAGGAAAATTTTTGGACAAAGACCATTTATTTCATGATTTCCTCTCATTTTTCATGACTTGGTGATGACTGGCTTTATAACATCATTAAAACCACCCCATGGTTGTCGTATTTCTGCTCTTTGCTTTCCGCTCGACTACTATCTCTCTTAGAATATTTTTTGTTAAACACTTTGCATTTGTGGTACAATATTGGCACAGTTAATGAACGTTTTTTTTCTTCCCTCTACTTTTTTTAATTGTCTTCACTTTTAAAGCTCAGTGATATCCTTCCATTATGTTTTTCCATTTCGCCCTCTCCCTTTTCCATTCTATCCACCACTCTCTCCTTCTTTCCTGTCGTTCACTCTTTCTCTTTCTCTCTCTCTCTCTGCCCTCTCTCTCTCTCTTTTCTCTGCCTCTCTCTCTCTCTCTCTCACTGATCTCTCGTGCCATCTGTCACTTGAACTGAATTTAACTGTATTTGCAATGTTTTCTCAGAGGCCCACCCTTGCTAATCCATACTAAACATCACCGTAACAGACCATAGGGCCACAGTGGGATCCATCAGGTGGTAATCACTTTTTTTTCCATTTTTTTACCCTGATGTCATCTGCACCACAAGTGGGAACATACTCAGGTAGATGGTCCCTGTCCCAATAATGAGTGATAATGAGCCATGCCAAATGAATAATGATGATGATGGTGATGTGATGATTGCCAATGATAATGATGGGATAATGATGATGATGCATAGGACTGTAATGATAAATTGAAGCGATAATGGTGATGATGCCCTCCCACTGTCACTGATGATTAGGTAGTGCCGTGTATTTACCTTATATGAGAATGGTGATAAGATGATCGTCGTGACAAATATGACAAAACAAATAATGGCAAATATTGAAAATGATCATACTCGTCAATGCTACTAAAAGACCTGGCCATTCTCAAAGGTGCAAATGACTCTTTCTTTCCCTGACATGAAAGTAAGGATGAAGGTGGAGATGAATGATGAGATGGCGATTATGATGATGATCGATAATGACGGCAGCAATGTGATAATTTATAATCCTGATGTTTCGATATTCTGATGATGACAATGAATGACGATGATTCATACCCTCACATCAACACCAGTCAAAGTCCTGGAATCTGGTCAAGGTATAGTATAACTTCGCTCTGGTCCCAGTGACCACGGCCCTCACACACCATGCGGTTGTTGTCAGAAATCCGCCTCAGGGATGAGAGATTCTTCAAACTGGCCGGATTCCTTGTACTTGTCCACGTGGTTGCATCCTGCCTCGTGTTGACCCCCGCCCCGGCTTTCAAGATACAGGTCAAGGACCACAGAGTACGCCAGCAACCACAGGGTCACACCCTCCCTCGACAATTACAAGTCAAGGTCCACAACCATGTCACCTTGGTATGAGGCATCTGGTTGTTGTCGTATCCATCCAACTGATCAGAGGGGGCAGACTGCTGTGGTGGATTCTACACCAATGCCAAAAAAGCAAAACAAACAAAAAAAAAACAATAAAAAAAAAACAAAAAAAACCGGGCTTTGAAATTCCTAAGTATTTTTTTACTACTTGTCCTGGGGACAATTTTGGTACGATAACAAAAATCCCACCCTGCCCCTCTAATTTCCCTCCCCCCCACCAACTTTTAAACATTAATCCCCTGTTTTACCTTGCGCCCCCCCACCCCCACCCTCCCCGATCCCCTTACCTTACGGCACCTCTTTAGTAAACATAACACCAGTTTTTCTAAAACAAATCATTGTTAGTGCAGTAAACAAACATAGGTTCTAAAACAAATACCATTTAGTGCAGTGACAAGTTAGCAGGCATAATCCAGTGATGCCATGCTCTGTCGTATACGTGTAATTGAGGCTTATTAGAGAGAAATGCATTAACTCGTTCCTTCATTCAATCAGGTATAACATAAAATATACAACATTTCTCCACGGGCTTTGTTTAGAAGGTATCAGACGAGAAAACAAAAACATCCATGTTTTCACACATTTTCGTATTTGTCTAACGGTAATAAACAAACTGAAAAATCCATCTTGCCTTTCCTTTCTTCTGCGTCTCTTCTGTTTTCCCTCTCCTCCTTCTCTCCCCCCCTCGTCCCTCCTTTCTCCCCTCATCCCTCTTAGTCTCTTCTTCTCTTTTTTTTCCCCTTCGCTTTTTCTCTCCTTCTCCGCACACACAGAGCACCGCACGACATAAACCCACACACACATCCACACCCACACCACACACATCCTACTCCTCACACACATCCACATCACACACACACCCCACACACACACCACCCCACACACACGGGCTACAACACACAACACAAACACACGCACACACACACACACTACCACACCCCTCCACACACACATGTTCCTCATTCCAGAATATCCCTCCTTCCCGCCTCCTCTACAAACATCTTAAAACACATAAACTACTACGGAGCAGATAGTAATCTATTCGCTGACCAAGCCAATTCTCTCATCGCGTCGACATGGTCTAACATCATAAGATCCATGCCTTGCCCCAAGAAAGATGTAGCGAATTTGTTTTAGATTCCCCAGTGATTAAAATCCAATGATCGAGAGAACTCAGAGAGCGGGAGTAGAGGGGTCCAAAGGGAGGTAGAGTGACCAGTCAAGGTAATGAACGTGAAACTGGAAAAGATAACAAGCACTGGTCCCCACAGAAGCTTCAACTTCCTAGGTGCGTCATTCTTCAACCGACACTAACAAAATGTGGTTGCCCTGAGAGAAAAAATGGAGACGAATTTGATTGGACATTGTTGTCATGGACATTTGGACAGGTGGGTATTCAAGCCCCTGACAGTAAATGCATGCATGCGCCCATTCGGCGCGGCACGCACGCACAACACCACACACACACACCACACACACAACACACACACACCACACCACACACACACACAGTGAGTATATATTGCAGGTGATAGAATGGGATTATTCCAAAGAAGTTTTTTTTTGTTTTTTTGTTTTTGGGGGGGGGGGTGGTTCTGTTAGGAAACATGAATTGGTTTAGGATTTGTGCTGTTTCCAATTTTTGATGTCACTGTAATCCTTTTTCACCTTGAGGTATCAAGACATGTTGTTATCGACATGCTGCCACTTGTAAAACATAACACTTTCCCACAAACATGTGTTGTTGTTATGCACTACAAGTAGATATTTTTTTTGTTGTCTACACCAAAACAAACAAAAAGATTCCTTGTCTAGATGCCCCTCTTTCCTTCATCTCATTCACTGGTGTTCAAAACTGATTGATCTGCTGTAATCAATGAGATCAACACAAAGGAGAGCTTCACAAAACCATTCCCAAATGGTTGGTGTCAGTCCCCATGGACATCTGCTTTTTTTTTTTTTTTTTATATTGAGGGGGTGGGGGTGGGTGTGGGTGGGACATCTTCTGCACCAAAACCCACCCCCACCCCCCCCCCCCCCCCCACCCACCACCCCCCCCCCCCCACCACCCCACCCCCCCCCCCCCCCCCCCCCCCCCCCCCCCCCTACCACTCTTCCATCTGGTTGAAATGTGATCTAGTGATCAAAATTAATATACATTTCATGCTTCTCGCGAATTACTTTGATATGATCAGTACAAGTATATAAACCTTACACTGTTGTTTTAACAACGATCAGATCATTTCGTAGAACAAGATATTATTCTACTAATGACTGAAGGTCAAAGTAGCTGCAGGGAAGGTAACTCGTTCAGTGGTGTGGACATGGATGCAGAGAATGACCTTAAGCCCCTCAACTGATCATCATGATGTTGGTTTTTTGCGGCCACAGGACCGCCCCTTGTGTGCATTTCAGTCAGGCCGAAACCCAGATCCCTACCATATTTTACTTTTATAACTGGAAGACAGAAAGCCTTGTCTGTGTGAATACACAGTGTTGTGACAAACATCACCAACCCGTGTCCTGGGTGTCTGCTGTGTCCTCATCATTGTTCGTGTAGTTCTTTTAGATTACATGGTTGTCAATAATATTCACTGAAAGGAAAGGTC
The DNA here is from genome assembly GCA_016801955.1 of Conus betulinus. NCBI lineage: Eukaryota > Metazoa > Mollusca > Gastropoda > Neogastropoda > Conidae > Conus > Conus betulinus. The sequence goes on from JADBJO010032511.1 coordinate 15,024, forward strand.
TTTTTTTTTTTTCAATCTTTAAATTTCATTTTTTCAGTGAGATAAAGCCTGTACCACTACATATACTTGGTTCTTAGACTTTGAGCTGTGTACTCACTCGCGGAGACTTTTGGAGCTGTCTACTAGTGCTATCCCCCCACCGTGAGATAACATACGGGGTAACAAAAAAGATGTGTTAACAAAAGCGCCCCCTCTCGCTTTAAAAGTGGATAAACGATAGAGAGAAATAGTGTATAAATGTGCTTGACACAACGCTATAATGATGATGGTTTTTGCATAATCGTGGAAATTTGTGTTGTTTGAAAATTCCAGCGCAATCCTGTGACGTCCATTTGCCTAAGTCTGTGACTGCTTGTACAGGCACCATAGCTGGTATCAGCAGCCGAGAAGCGGTTTGTGTTTTAAAACCGCTCAACGTTGCGCGTAAGGAGTAAGATCTCAGCGGTGAAAGCAGACAGGCCGCAGACGACGTTTTCTCTGCAATCCACGCCTTGTCTTTTTAAATTGGAGTCGTCTTCTTCGAAATGCTTGGTGAGTACTCTTTATATCAACGCTGATTTGCATGGTTCGTTTGCCACTATCTCACACAAC
>JADBJO010032512.1:0-15612 GCA_016801955.1 Conus betulinus
TCACAAATCACCACATCTGAAGCACATATATTCCAGGTCATCCACTCACTGAAGGTACTCCACGTACTCACCACATTGAGGAAACATCAGAAGGTCACCACATCTGAAGCACACATCACATCACAAATCATCCAGTTCACATGGGAATGAAGTGCACATCAATCATTCACAACCGAAACACAAACCACCTGCTAATCCAGTCATCCTGAGGTAATCCAACTGAAAAACCATCACAGGGAAGCACACTATATCACACAATCCACTGACTGAAGGGTTTCCGAGTGAAAAATCACAAATCACAAATCACCACAAGCACCAATATTCCAACTCATCCACTGACTGAAGGTACTCCCACGTGAGAAACATCAAATTCACCACATCTGAAGCACATATATTCCAGGTCATCTACCTCATTGAAGCTACTCCACGTGAAACACATCACAAATCACCACATCTGAAGCACATATATTCCAGTTCATCCACTCACTGAAGCTACTCCAAGTGAGAAACACGTGAAAACACCACATCTGAAGCACATGTACTCCGGGTAATCCAGTTTCTGATGGTACTCCACGTGAAAGGACAGAATCACTTTTCACATCAAGAAACACAAACACCTGCTAATCCAGTCAGTGAAGGTACTCCACGCGAAAAACAAATCACCACAGGCGAAGCACACATGTATACCACGTCCATCCAATGACTGAAGGTGTTTTCCGAGTGAAAAACATCACAAATCACCACAACCGAAGCCACAAGTGTAGGGAAAATCACTTTTCATCACAAGAAACACAAATTCCAGGCTATCCAGTCTCTGAAGGCAATCCAAGCGAAACACACATCACAGGCGAAGCACACATATCACGTAATCCAATGACTGAAGGTATTCCGAGTGAAAAACACACCACAAATCACCAAAACGAAACGCATATATTCCAACTCATCCACTGACTGAAGGCATACCACGTCAGAAACACCACAAATCACCACATCTGAAGCACATATATGCAGGTCATCTACTCACTGAAGCTACTCCACATGAGACACATCACAAATCATCACATCTGAAGCACATATATTCCAATTCATCACACTGACTGAAGCTACTCCACGTAAGACATCACATCACATTGCAGGTCATCAACTGATTGAAGGTACTCCACATGAGAAACATCACACATCACCACATCTGAAGCACATATATTTCAGGCCATCTACTGACTAAAGGTACTCCACGTGAGAAACATCACAAATCACCACATCTGAAGCACATGTACTCAAGGTAGATCCACTTTACTGAAGACACTTCACGTGACAAACATCACAATTCACCACACCACAACTGAAGGACATGTACTCTTGGTAATCCAGATTCTGATGGTACTCCAAGTGTGGGGAAATCACTTTTTCCCAGAAAAGAAACACAAACCACCTGCTAATCCAGACACTGAAGGTAATCCAAGTGAAAAAAACACATCACAGCCGAAGCACACATATATCACGTAATCCAATGACTGAAGGCATTCCGAGTGAAAAATATATCACACATCACCACGAAGAGCCACATTCCACTCATCCACTGACTGAAGTTCACCACGTGAGAAATATCACAAATCACACCACATCTGAAGCACATATATTTCAGGTCATCTACTCACTGAAGGTACTCCACGTGAGAAACATCACAAATCACAACATCTGAAGCACATGTACTCCAGGTGATCCACTTACTGAAAGTACTCCACGTGACAAAAACATCACATCTGAAGCACATGTAGTCTGAGTAATCCAGTTTCTGATGGTACTCCAAGTGTGGGGAAAATCACTTTTCACCACACAAGAAACACAAATCACCTACTAATCCAGTCAGTGAAGGTAATCCAAGTGAAAAACACATCACAGGCGAAGCACACATATATCACGTAATCCCAATGACTGAAGGTATTCCGAGTGAAAAATATATCACAAATCACCACAACCGAAGCACCAATATTCCAACTCATCCACTGACTGAAGTTACTCCACGTGAGAAATATCACAAATCACCACATCTGAAGCACATATATTTCAGGTCATCTACTCACTGAAGGTACTCCACGTGAGACACATCACAAATCACAACATCTGAAGCACGTGTAGTCCAGGTGATCCACTTACTGAAAGTACTCCACGTGAAAAACACCACATCTGAAGCACATGTAGTCCGAGTAATCCAGTTTCTGATGGTACTCCAAGTGTGGGGAGAATCACTTTTCACCACACAAGAAACACAAATCACCTACTAATCCAGTCAGTGAAGGTAATCAAGCGAAAAGCACATCACAGGCGAAGCACACACATATCACGTACTCCAATGACTGAAGGTATTCCGGTGAAAAACATATCACAAATCACCACAACCGAAGCACATCTATTCCAGCTCATCCACTCACTGAAGGTACTCCACGTGAAAAACATCACAAATAACCAATCTGAAGTAATTATATTCCAGGTCATCTACTCACTGAAGCTACTCCAGAAGAGAAACATCACAAATCACAACATCTGAAGCACATGTAGTCCGGGTGATGATCCAGTTTCTGATGGTGTTCCAAGTGTGGGTGAAATCACTTTTCACCACACAGCAAACAAACCACCTACGAATCCAGTCAGTAAAGGTAATCCAAGCGAAAAACACATCACAAGCGAAGCACACATATCTCACGTAAACCAATGACTGAAGGTATTCCGAGGTTAAAAACATACCACAAATCACCACAACCGAAGCACATATATTTAACTCATCCACTGACTGAAGGTACTCCACGTGAGAAACATCACAAATCACGACATCTGAAGCACATATATTCCAGTTCATCTACTCACTGAAGCAACTTCACGTGAGACACATCACAAATCACCACATCTGAAGCACATATATTCCACTTCATCTACTCACTGAAGGTACTCCACGTAAGACATCACATCACATTGCAGGTCATCAACTGATTGAAGGTACTCCACATGAGAAACATCACACATCACCACATCTGAAGCACATATATTCCAGTTCATCCGCTCACTGAAGCTACTCCATGTGAGAGACACATCACGAATTACCACAACTGAAGCACATATATTCCAGTTCAACCACCCACTGAAGGTACTTCACGTGAGACACATCACAAATCACCACATCTGAAGCACATATATTCCAGGCCATCTACTGACTGAACCTACTCCACGTGAGAAACATCACAACATCTGAAGCACATGTAATCAAGGTAGATCCACTTACTGAAGACACTTCACGTGACAAACATCACAATTCACCACACCTGAAGGACATGTACTCTTGGTAATCCAGAATCTGATAGTACTCCAAGTGTGGGGAAAATCACTTTTCACCACACAAGAAACGCAAAGCACCTGCTAATCCAGTCAGTGAAGGTAATCCAAGTGAAACACACATCGCAGGCGAAGCACACATATATGACGTAGTCCAAGGACTGAAGATATTCCGAGTTGAAGACATATCACAAATCACAACAACCGAAGCACCAATATCCAACTCATCCACTCACTGAAGGTATTCCACGTGAGAAACATCACAAATAATAACCACATCTGAAGCACCTACATTCCAGGTCATCTACTCAATGACGGTACTCCACGTGAGAGACACATCACAAATCACCACATCTGAAGGACATATTTTCCAGGTAATCTACTCACTGAATCTACTCCACGTGAGAGACATCACAACTCACCACATCTGAAGCACATATATTCCAGGCCATCTACTCACTGAAACTGCTCCACGTGAGACACATCACAAATCACCACATCTGAAGCACATATTTTCCAGGTCATCTACTCACTGAAGCTACTCCACGTCAGAACCATCACAAATCACCACATGTGAAGCACATGTAGTCCAGGTAATCCAGTTTCTGATGGTATTCCTGGTACTCCAAGTGTAGGGAAAATCTCTTTTTCATCACACAAGAAACACAAACCACCTGCTAATCCAGTCTCTGAAGGCAATCCAAGCGAAACACACATCACAGGCGAAAGCACACATATCACGTAATCCAATGACTGAAGGTATTCCGAGTGAAAAACACACCACAAATCACCAAAAACCGAACGCATATATTCCAACTCATCCACTGACTGAAGGCATACCACGTCAGAAACACCACAAATCACCACATCTGAAGCACATATATTGCAGGTCATCTACTCACTGAAGCTACTCCACATGAGACACATCACAAATCATCACATCTGAAGCACATATATTCCAATTCATCCACTGACTGAAGCTACTCCACGTAAGACATCACATCACATTGCAGGTCATCAACTGATTGAAGGTACTCCACATGAGAAAAACATCACACATCACCACATCTGAAGCACATATATTTCAGGCCATCTACTGACTAAAGGTACTCCACGTGAGAAACATCACAAATCACCACATCTGAAGCACATGTACTCAAGGTAGATCCACTTACTGAAGACACTTCACGTGACAAACATCACAATTCACCACAACTGAAGGACATGTACTCTCTGGTAATCCAGATTCTGATGGTACTCCAAGTGTGGGGAAAATCACTTTTCGCCAGAAAAGAACACAAACCACCTGCTAATCCAGACACTGAAGGTAATCCAAGTGAAAAACACATCACAGCCGAAGCACACATTTATCCCGTAATCCAATGACTGAAGGCATTCCGAGTGAAAAATATATCACAAATCACCACAACCGAAGCACCAATATTCCAACTCATCCACTGACTGAAGGTTCACCACGTGAGAAAATCACAAATCACCACATCTGAAGCACATATATTTCAGGTCATCTACTCACTGAAGGTACTCCACGTGAGACACATCACAAATCACAACATCTGAAGCACATGTAGTCCAGGTGATCAACTTACTGAAAGTACTCCACGTGAAAACACCACATCTGAAGCACATATAGTCCGGGTAATCCAGTTTCTGATGGTACTCCAAGTGTGGGAGAATCACTTTTCACCACACAAGAAACACAAATCACCTACTAATCCAGTCAGTGCAGGTAATCCAAGCGAAAAAACACATCACAGGCGAAGCACACACATATCACGTACTCCAATGACTGAAGGTATTCCGGTGAAAAACATATCACAAATCACCACAACCGAAGCACATCTATTCCAGCTCATCCACTCACTGAAGGTACTCCACGTGAAAAACATCACAAATAACCAATCTGAAGTAATTATATTCCAGGTCATCTACTCACTGAAGCTACTCCAGAAGAGAAACATCACAAATCACAACATCTGAAGCACATGTAGTCCGGGTGATCCAGTTTCTGATGGTGTTCCAAGTGTGGGTGAAATCACTTTTCTCACCACACAGCAACAAACCACCTACGAATCCAGTCAGTAAAGGTAATCCAAGCGAAAAACACATCACAAGCGAAGCACACATATCTCACGTAAACCAATGACTGAAGGTATTCCGAGTTAAAAACATACCACAAATCACAACAACCGAAGCACATATATTTAACTCATCCACTGACTGAAGGTACTCCACGTGAGAAACATCACAAATCACGACATCTGAAGCACATATATTCCAGTTCATCTCTACTCACTGAAGCAACTTCACGTGAGACACATCACAAATCACCACATCTGAAGCACATATATTCCACTTCATCTACTCACTGAAGGTACTCCACGTAAGACATCACATCACATTGCAGGTCATCAACTGATTGAAGGTACTCCACATGAGAAACATCACACATCACCACATCTGAAGCACATATATTCCAGTTCATCCGCTCACTGAAGCTACTCCATGTGAGACGCATCACGAATTACCACAACTGAAAGCACATATATTCCAGTTCAACCACCCACTGAAGGTACTTCACGTGAGACACATCACAAATCACCACATCTGAAGCACATATATTCCAGGCCATCTACTGACTGAACCTACTCCACGTGAGAAACATCACAACATCTGAAGCACATGTAGTCAAGGTAGATCCACTTACTGAAGACACTTCACGTGACAAACATCACAATTCACCACACCTGAAGGACATGTACTCTTGGTAATCCAGAATCTGATAGTACTCCAGTGTGTGGGGAAAATCACTTTTCACCACACAAGAAACGCAAACCACCTGCTAATCCAGTCAGTGAAGGTAATCCAAGTGAAACACACATCGCAGCGCGAAGCACACATATATGACGTAGTCCAAGGACTGAAGATATTCCGAGTTGAAGACATAACACAAATCACAACAACCGAAGCACCAATATTCCAACTCATCCACTCACTGAAGGTATTCCACGTGAGAAACATCACAAATAACCACATCTGAAGCACCTACATTCCAGGTCATCTACTCAATGACGGTACTCCACGTGAGACACATCACAAATCACCACACATCTGAAGGACATATTTTCCAGGTAATCTACTCACTGAATCTACTCCACGTGAGAGACATCACAACTCACCACATCTGAAGCACATATATTCCAGGCCATCTACTCACTGAAACTGCTCCACGTGAGACACATCACAAATCACCACATCTGAAGCACATATTTTCCAGGTCATCTACTCACTGAAGCTACTCCACGTCAGAACCATCACAAATCACCACATGTGAAGCACATGTAGTCCAGGTAATCCAGTTTCTGATGGTATTCCTGGTACTCCAAGTGTAGGGAAAATCTCTTTTCATCACACAAGAAACACAAACCACCTGCTAATCAGTCTCTGAAGGCAATCCAAGCGAAACACACATCACAGGCGAAGCACACATATCACGTAATCCAATGACTGAAGGTATTCCGAGTGAAAAACACACCACAAATCACCAAAACCGAAACGCATATATTCCAACTCATCCACTGACTGAAGGCATACCACGTCAGAAACACCACAAATCACCACATCTGAAGCACATATATTGCAGGTCATCTACTCACTGAAGCTACTCCACATGAGACACATCACAAGTCATCACATCTGAAGCACATATATTCCAATTCATCCACTGACTGAAGCTACTCCACGTAAGACATCACATCACATTGCAGGTCATCAACTGATTGAAGGTACTCCACATGAGAAACATCACACATCACCACATCTGAAGCACATATATTTTCAGGCCATCTACTGACTAAAGGTACTCCACGTGAGAAACATCACAAATCACCACATCTGAAGCACATGTACTCAAGGTAGATCCACTTACTGAAGACACTTCACGTGACAAACATCACAATTCACACAACTGAAGGACATGTACTCTTGGTAATCCAGATTCTGATGGTACTCCAAGTGTGGGGAAAATCACTTTTCGCCAGAAAAGAAACACAAACCACCTGCTAATCCAGACACTGAAGGTAATCCAAGTGAAAAACACATCACAGCCGAAGCACACATATATCACGTAATCCAATGACTGAAGGCATTCCGAGTGAAAAATATATCACAAATCACCACAACCGAAGCACCAATATTCCAACTCATCCACTGACTGAAGGTTCACCACGTGAGAAATATCACAAATCACCACATCTGAAGCACCTATATTTCAGGTCATCTACTCACCGAAGGTACTCCACGTGAGAACATCACAAATCACAACATCTCAAACACATATATTCCAGGTCCTCTGCTCACTGAAGCTACTCCACTTGAGACACATCACAAATCACAACATCTGAAGCACATGTAGTCCAGGTGATCCACTTACTAAAAGTACTCCATGTGAAAACACCACATCTGAAGCACATGTAGTCCGGGTAATCCAGTTTCTGATGGTACTCCAAGTGTGGGGAGAATCACTTTCACCACCACACAAGAAACACAAATCACCTACTAATCCAGTCAGTAAAGGTAATCCAAGCGAAAAACACATCACAGGCGAAGCACACACATATCACGTACTCCAATGACTGAAGGTATTCCGGTGAAAAACATATCACAAATCACCACAACCGAAGCACATCTATTCCAGCTCATCCACTCACTGAAGGTACTCCACGTGAAAAACATCACAAATAACCAATCTGAAGTAATTATATTCCAGGCCATCTACTCACTGAAGCTACTTCAGAAGAGAAACATCACAAATCACAACATCTGAAGCACATGTAGTCCAGGTGATCCAGTTTCTGATGGTGTTCCAAGTGTGGGTGAAATCACTTTTCTACCACACAGCAAACAAACCACCTACGAATCCAGTCAGTAAGGTAATCCAAGCGAAAAACACATCACAAGCGAAGCACACATATATCACGTAAACCAATGACTGACGGTATTCCGAGTTAAAACATCATATATCACAAATCACCACATCCGAAGCACATATATTCCAACTCATCCACTGACTGAGGTACTCCACGTGAGAAACATCACAAATCAAGACATCTGAAGCACATATATTCCAGTTCATCTACTCACTGAAGCTACTTCATGTGAGACAGATCACGAATTACCACAACTGAAGCACATATATTCCAGTTCAACCACCCACTGAAGGTACTTCACGTGAGACACATCACAAATCACCACATCTGAAGTACATATATTCCAGGCCATCTACTGACTGAACCTACTCCACGTGAGAAACATCACAACATCTGAAGCACATGTAGTCAAGGTAGATCCACTTACTGAAGACACTTCACGTGACAAACATCACAATTCACCACACCTGAAGGACATGTACTCTTGGTAATCCAGAATCTGATAGTACTCCAAGTGTGGGAAAAATCACTTTTCACCACACAAGAAACGCAAACCACCTGCTAATCCAGTCAGTGAAGGTAATCCAAGTGAAACACACATCACGAAGCACACATATATCACGTAATCCAATGACTGAAGGCATTTCCGAGTGAAAAATATATCACAAATCACCACAACCGAAGCACCAATATTCCAACTCATCCACTGAATGAAGGTTCACCACGTGAGAAATATCACAAATCACAACATCTGAAGCACATGTAGTCCAGGTGATCCACTTACTGAAAGTACTCCACGTGAAAACACCACATCTGAAGCACATATAGTCCGGGTAATCCAGTTTCTGATGGTACTCCAAGTGTGGGGAGAATCACATTTCACCACACAAGAAACACAACCCATCTGCTAATCCAGTAAGTGAAGGTTTTAAATAGCAATCAAAATCACAGTCCATCACATACGAAACACAAAAACTCCAAGTGATCCACTTACTGAAAGCACTCCAAGTGAAAACACCACATCTGAAGCACATGTAGTCCCGGTAATATCATTTTCGGATGGTACTCAAAGTGTGGAGAAAATCACTTTTCACCACACAAGAAAAACAAATCACCTACTAATCCAGTCAGTGAAGGTAATGGAAGCGAAAAACACATCACAGGCGAAGCACACATATATCACGTAAACCAATGACTGAAGGCATTCCGAGTGAAAAACATATCACAAATCACCACAACCGAAGCACGTATATTTTAACTCATCTACCCACTGAAGGTACTCCACGTGAGAAACATCACAAATCACAACATCTGAAGCACATGTAGTCAAGGTGGTCCACTCACTTAAAGTAGTCCACGTGACAAACATCACAAATCACCACATCTGAAGCACATGTAGTCCGGGTAATTCAGTTTCTGATGGTACTCCAAGTGTAGGCAAAATCACTTTTCACCACACAAGAAACACAAAACATCTGCTAATCCTGTAAGTGAAGATTTTCCAATGGAAACAAAATCACAGTCCATCACATACCAAACACAAATCCACCAGGTCATCCACTTGGTGAAGGTAGTCCAGGTGGAAAACAAATCATAATTTATCACATACCAGATAAATAGACTCCAGGTCATCCTGTGAATGAAGGGACTGTAAGTGTAAAACCAGTCCCAACTGATCACATACGAAGCACATATATTCTAGGTCAACTGGGTAGTCAGAGGCTTCATGTAAGAAACAGATCACATGGAAAACACATATACACCAATAATCCACTCAACGATACACTTTAAGTCAAAAGAAAACCAGACAGGCAGACGAAAGAAACACAGCAGATATGTGGAAGACAATTTAGACAGACAGACAGACAGAAACACAGACAGACAGACAGACAGAAAACATATAGACAGAATAAAAACAACTAAAGAATGAAATTACTAGAAGAAATGGTAACAGCGGGAGTGTGACACTAGGGGAAAAAAGTGGATCGTTTTATCGGATAGATATTCAATAAAATCACAACACCAAACAAATAACGTTTATGCACAGCCATACAGTCACACACACATTACATTAAAAAAAATTCGCCTATCACTGACGTGCGCTTTACTCACTTTCCCAAAGCAACTGGTGGGGGGGGGGGGGGAGATGGATAATGGTGTGTTGCTTTTGTTCCTACTCTTCCATTTTTTCTTCTGTTTTTTTTTTTTTCCTCGTCTTTCTTCTTATTTTCCATAATATTAAGGCATGTCTGAATCAAAATTCTCTCTCTCTCTCTCTCTCTCTCTCTCTGTTTGTCTCTCTCTCTCTCTCTTTGTCTCTCTCTCTCTCTCTCTCTCTCTCTCTCTCTCTCTCTCTCTCTCTCTCTCTCTCTCTCTCAGAGTGATAATGATAAAACCCTTTTGTCCGACCCCCGCCCACCTGAAAAGACATTAGACGCGACTAAACAAATGATCACACATTATCCACCGTTGAAGCCATCCCCCAGTGAAGTGTTACATCACATGTCTGTACCTGGCAGTGCTACAATGCTACTTGCCGGGGACTCCGCTATTCGTTTTATTGACCCTAAAAGACTCGCCCCTCGTGGAGTTCATCTTTTTAAATTATGTGTGCCTGGAATGACATTACAGGATCTTAGCAACTGGCTCCTCACTATCCCAGTTACACCTTACATCAAAGATGTTATCATGCATGTGGGTAGCAATTCGTGCCCCTCAGGTCCCATTTCCCTGGAATCATGGAACGATTTTATTGTACTCTGCTGTAAGACCTTTCCGCAGGCTCGTGTTGTTTTTAGTTCAATACTACCAGCAAGAAGTAAACATCACTTTAACAACACGATCATACCATCAAATCAAAACTTGAAATCTGCATGTGGACTACATAATGTCATTTTCCTTGATAATTTCGCCACGTTTGCGTCTGATATGACATTGTATACAACGTGAAACACCCAAATGCAAGAGGAACTGCCAGACTTGCTGTAAACATGAAAGGACTATGGCGCAGCGCTGCAGCAAGAAATCGCCAGAATTACAGTAGGCATGGCCCCCCCCTTTATCTTCCCAGGTACATGAATCAACGTCCTTTTACCCTCCCAGATCATCAGACCTTAACCACTCCCCCCCCTCTTTCCAAACCTGCTACCAAGAACGGCCAACGACAGGTTTGATAGGTGATGAAACGTCTGCCCCCCTATCCCCCTCCCCTGGCGTCCTGTAGTCATTTCCCCCCTCTCCCTCCAAAGTCTTGCAGTGAGACCCCGCCCCTCATCCCACCTAACCCTCTGAATCCCTTACAACATAGCCACCCCCCGGAACGCATCACTCCTCCAAACCCATCTCATCATTTTCAACATTACCATCACCCTAAACAGATAACTCCCCCTACCCCCACCACTTTTTACATCATAGCCACCCCCCTGAACACATCACTCCAAATTCTCGCTATCATCTCCATCATAACCATCCTCCTGAACAAATCATTTCTCCTAACCCCCCCATCATTTTCAGGAAAGTCATCCCCCAGACCTTCAATTCTTGAGCGCCAACGAACGGGGCAAAAAATACCCCATGACTGCCAGCTCGAGAACCGACGGAACAAACACCTCTAATCTGATCCACCCTTATGCAGAACATTTATTATACATAGCGTCTCAACTGCTGACAAAACAGCGTCATTTCAGCTCATACCAACCTTTCTTTCAGCGAAATTGCCAGAATTACAGTAGGCGTGGCCCCCCTTTATCTTCCCAGGTACATGAATCAACGTCTTTTTTACCCTCCCAGATCATCAGACCTTAACCACTCCCAACCTTTCTTTCAGCGATAAAACCCCAACAAAATGGACTTTGCCAACATATTAATTGGCATCCTATTTGTGCTAATAAGGAAATTGTATCAAAATTTTCAGTTTTCCGCCTATATTACATGATTGTTTTTGATACTACTCTCTAGTGCCTGTCCATGATGTCGGTGCCAAATTGTATAACATGTGGCTGGATCGGGTGTGAAGTAGAAGTGGATGATTGGAGGAGAAAAGGGAAAGTTCATGGGAGGAGTACGGGGTTAAATGATTATAGGAGAATATATTGATTGTTAGTCTTATAGACTATTTTCAGTGTGTGTGTGTGTGTGTGTGTGTGTGTGTGTGTGTGTGTGTGTGTGTGTGTGTGTGTGTGTGTGTGTGTGTGTGTGTGTGTGTGTGTGTGTGTGTGTGTGTGTGTGTGTGTGTGTGTGTGTGTGTGTGTGGTGTATAATGGCGCAAAATGATAAAAGTGCTTGCGCTCTATGAGAGTTGTGTGTGTGTACATGTATTTGTGTGTGTGTGTGTGTGTGTGTGTGTGTGTGTGTGTGTGTGTGTGTGTGTGTGTGTGTGTGTGTGTGTCTATGAGTACCCCCATAGGTACTATGCAGTGGGTCACAGATTGCCGGACCACCTGACTTGCAGTGGTCTATTGACTGTAGGATTTGGATTACAAAATTGCTTATCGTTTGTGTTGTTGTTGTTGTTGTTTTCGCATTTTGATATTGCTTGGGCTGCATTTTGGTAATTGGTGCCAAGTGACTCTACCCAAGTGCATTTTTGATTGTTAACTGTCTGTCTCATCTTGTTGATTTTTTTCCCCTCTTCTTTATATTGTTAACATTTTCTACATTTGTTGTTTTTGCCTGAATTTATCAGGTAACACTTGTATTTCTTTCTTTTCTTTGAGGTCGTGTTTGTCCTCATTTCACCACTTTCATACTTAGAATCTTGGTAATTGGTACAACTGTGTGTGGATGTTTAGGTGTCGATCACTTGTCTCTCCTACACTTATCTGTCATTGATCATTATGACAAGCAATCAATGCAATGAGAAATGGTTAAGTAAATTTGGATTAAAAGTAGGTCACCTAAATGTATGTCACTTATAAATAAAATGTCAGACATACCCTCTATTTTATCAAACTCAAATGATCATTTTCATTGCTTTGGTTTCTCTGAATCAAGACTAACAGATGCTATATAACAGACAATCTAGTATCGATTCCAGGCTATAGTCTTATTAGGAGAGATGCCATGGCTAAACTGGACACTGGACTGTAACATTTGTGCACAACTCGGTAAATTATAAACAAATAAGCTTGTTCGATAAATACTGCATTGAGTGCATTTGGATAGAGATTCGTATGAAAGGGACAAAACCAGTCTTAGTAGGTTTTCTGTATAGAAATCCAGAAGAACGTGTTGAATGGTATGATCGCTTTGATCTCATGATGGAGGATGTATACGCTTATGCAACAGAGGTAATACTACTTGGAGATTTTAATATTGATTTACTTAAACCGTGTAACAACTGGAAAAAAAATCTTTGAACTGCAGAATTTAAAACAATTAATTAACACACCAACCAGAATAACATCACAGTCTGAAACACTTATTGACCATATATATGTAAATGACCCGTCTAATATTATTGAAACTTCTGTACCGGTGTTTGGTCTTAGTGATCACTTTCCTGTTTGTTTAACATGGTCAAAAAAAGGAACGAAAATTCCCAGATGTAGCCACCAATACATATCTTCTCGTTGTTATAAAACATTAAATATTGATGTCCTTTTATCTGACCTGTGCTCTGTTAATTTTTCAGAGGTTTATCAATATACCGACCCCGACGAGGCCCTTGAAACTTGGCATCGTATTTTTCTGTCTGTAATTGATAAACATGCCCCTATTAGACTTAAACGTGTCAGAGCTGATGGCAAATCACAGTGGTTAACCGAAGAAATCAATGCAGCCATTAAACTTCGGGATAATTTATTACAGTCTACAGGGAAAAGTGACAGTTTTAAGAAACAACGTAATAAAGTAACTGCCCTAAAAAGATATACTCGCAAAAAATATTTCAAAGAACTTATTGCTTCTAAAACCGATACAAAATCCATCTGGAAAGCCATTAATGAATTATCTGGGAAAAAATCTGAAACTGCTGTTCATTCGGGAATGGATTTATCCACCGAAAAATTCAATTTACATTTTTCAACAATAGCTGCTGAGAAAACGATAAACTCCTGTCACATGATAAACAATGATCTATCATCGTTGAAAGATTATTGTGATTCTAAACACATAGATACAAAACTTCGATTTGAATATTTAAGTGTACACGAAGTGTATATGGCACTACGTTCTTTAAAAAAAATCTAACTTTGTGGTTCGACAACATTGATAGTAAAAATCTTGAAATTATCTGCATCTGTTATATCTGAGCATCTCACCTACATTTACAACCTTTGCATCGAAAAGTGCTACTATCCACAAGCTTTTAAGGTAGCCAAAGTACTACCAGTTTATAAATCCGGTGACCCAACTGATTGTTCAAATTATCGACCAATATCGATTTTATCTACTTTGTCTAAACCTCTGGATAATCATCTTAAACGCAATCTTCAGTTACACTTTACTAAACATGATCTATTTCATCCAAACCAAAGTGGTTTTAGAAAAAAACCATTCCTGTCATACAGCACTAACCAACTTAGTCGAACATTGGCTTTCAAACATTAATTGTAATCTATTTACAGGTGTACTTTTTGTCGACTTTGCAAAAGCCTTTGACATTATTGACCATAATCTTCTTGTAAAAAAAAAACTTGCATTTACGGTCTATCCAGAAAATCTCTTGATCTATTATCCTCTTTTTTGACCAACAGAAAACAGTCAGTTTTTAAAGCCTCTGCTAAATCCACTTTCCTACCAGTGAATTATGGTGTCCCCCAAGGATCAGTTTTAGGTCCTATCCTTTTTCGGTTTATATAAATGATCTTCCTCTAGCTATTTCTTCTTCATGTGAACTATTTGCTGACGACACGACACTCCACAGTAAAGGTAAAAACGTACACTCGGTATGCTGTGCTCTTCAAAAAGATATAAATAATCTTATTGAGTGGTCCAAACTAAATCACATGGCCCTCCATCCTATGAAATCCAAATTTTATGTTGATATCAACTAGGCAAAAACGACAAAACATGAAAACTAGATCACCTCCATTGTATCTCTACGATCAGATTATAGAAGAAATTGATTCTCATAAGTTACTTGGTCTCACTATCGATAACAATCTATCTTGGTCTAATCATGTTTAAACAGAATTAAGCATTTCCTTGACCAACATTCTCGGAAGTTATTTTTCCATGCCTATATACAATCTGATATTGACTATGCTTCAACTTGCTGGGACATGGCCAGTCACAATTGCTTGAAACCACTGGAGCGTTTGTATAGACGTTCACTAAAAATCATACTCCTTAAATCATCTCTTCAAGTTGCAGACTATAAAGAACTTGAGATTCTCCC
>JADBJO010032513.1:0-15612 GCA_016801955.1 Conus betulinus
CTCTGTTGCACAGGCCTGTTTGATTTGCACCCTTTTTTTCGTGCAGTATGTGCACATTTCAGTTCACCGCTGTGATGTGCATGACACAGACTGAGTTGATTTCTGATCAAATTCAAGTTGACTGATCAGGCATGCAAACCAAATTCAGTAAGTTTGGGGTGGGTGCAGTGCCGTGTTATTGGAAAAAAATAAAGTCAAACAAGGTACCCTAAAAAGTGGTGATTCTGACTCTCGGAGCCTACAAGTACTTTTAAGAGTACAGGCCTCAGGAAACTATCTCAGAGCCACTATTGAGTATTTTAACAGTACCTGGAATAAATATAAATTTCTATCGATGACTAATACTGGAAAGTTGCTCCTTCCACCACTAATAAAGAGAGAGGGTGGAGGCTAATGTTAATATAATTCTCATAGAGAAAATTATTCCCAGTCCTCCCTTAGAGACCAACCCACCTAACCACTACCCCATCTCTCGTCATAAGTATTGTAATAATATTGGCTCAGTGGAAATCTGATTTATGGTTTTTCTTATCTTATGATTGCAAAGTGAGAGAAAGAAGGGAAGATCCGATGTGTGAACATGCGTGCTTGTCCTAAACCTAGTCTGTTTTCTCTCACTTCGTAACAGTTACCCATCTTAAAGACTGCGGTAGAACAGGAAACGCCTGTCTCGTCAGTCTGCGTACGAACTCTGCCCACCCCCCCACCCCCCCCCCCCTCTGCCCCCCCCCCCCCCCCCCCCCCCGGCCCCCCCCCCCCCCCCCCACCCCCCCCCCCCCCCCCCCCCCCCCCCCCCTTTGCTTGTCACAGGAGGTGGTCATGTTCTTCTGCAGGTGACATAATCGATCCAGTTCATTCCATGTCAAGAGCCATTCCTGGCATAGATAATCAAGAGATGAAGGACGACGATGAAAAGAAGTCAGAGCTGACCACATTGGTGATGATTCCACCACCCTATCCACTCGCCCTTCTCCCTCCCCCCACCCTACCGCTCCCTTACCTGTCCTGGTATATATCTTAATAGTAAAAATATATACGATAGAGTAAAGAAAGGAAAGAAGCATATTTGCTTTCCAATGTTGTTTGAAATGTGCGATGTGTGACATATCTTAGTAACAGAGTTTAAGCAACAACCAGAAGATAAATGAGTACCCCCCCCCTCCCCCCCCCCCCCCCCCCCCCCCCCCCCCCCCACCCCCCCCCCCCACACACACACACATCGCGAACATGTCCTGGTAGAGAGTCTGCGAAGGACAAGGGTTGATGAAGGAGGCCGGTAACATTAAAAAAAAAAAAAAAAGAAAGAAGAAAAAACCTTAATGCATAAATCCTGTCTAATCTAGGTATTTCCGGAAAGAATGACGGCAGAAGAGAGGTGCGTTGTCTACCAGAGGTGCTAGCTATATTTACGAGAGTGCGCTGTCTGCAAGAGAAGCGCTTTACTTATAAAAGAAAAATTGCTTGTCTACAAGACAGGTGCTCTGTCTACAAGAGAGGTGACACAGTTACAGGAGAGCTGCTTTGTGTACTAGACGTGTAGCGTATTTACCCGAAGAGTACTCTTATCTGCAAGAAAGGTGTATCTTAACGAGGGGAGCTCTGTTCACAAGGGATTCTGTATTTACAGGTGCTGTATTTACGAGGTGTTCTGTCAACAAGAGAGTTGTTATATGTTATATTTACAAGGGAGATACATTGTCTGCAAAAGAGGTGCTCTATCTAAAAGAGACGTGCTCTATCCACAAGAGAGAAGCTGTGTTTACAAGAGAGGCCGTAAATCTACAAGAGAGGTGCGATATTTATAAGGAAAGGACACTGTCTACGAAAGATGCGCTTTGTTTACAAGAGAGATCCACTAGCTATAAGAGAGGTGCTACATTTGTGTAAGAAAGGCGTTCAGTCTGCAAAAAGAGGCGCTCTATTTGAGAGAGGCATGCTGTCTGCGTGACAGGACTTAGGAGTTGTAGTTACAAGAGAGGTGCTCTGTATACAAGAGAGGTGCTGTGTTTACTAGAGAGGTACTTTGTTTACAAGACAGAAGTTCTATGTACACGAGAGGGTGCCCTGTATACAATAGGGGTGCTGTGTTTACTAGAGAGGTACTCTGTTCACAAGACAGGAGTTGTATTTACAATTGAGATCCAGTACAGGTGCTGTGTTACCAGAGAGGTGCTCTATTTACAAGAGCGGTGCTCTGTATACAAGAGAGGTAATGCTTTTTTTTTTTTATAGGAAAGGTGGTCTGTCTACAAGACAGGTGCTATGTTTACAAGAGAGGTGCTCTGTCTACAATAATGTGTTTCTATCTACTATGTAAGTGCTGCATTTACGAAAAACAGGCGCGGTCTACAGGGGGGTGGGGGTGGGGGTGTAATATTTACAAGAAAGGTGCCCTGTTTACAAGATATGTACTATATTCACAAAACATATGCTCTGTCTATATGAAACGAGCTATATTTATAAGAGATGTGCCTTGTCTACAAAAAAGGAGCTATACTTACAAGAGATGTGCTCTGATAACAAGAGCGGGCGTTCCGTTTATGAGAAAGGTGATCTGTTATGACACATGCTCTCCGTCTACAAAACAGTTGAAATATTAGGAAAAAGCTGCTGCTCAGTCTACAGGATACTTACTATGTTTATGGCAGAAGTTCTCTGTTTACGAGAGATGTACTCTGTTTACAAGATGCACGCTGTTTACCAGACAGGTGATCTGTACACAAGAGAGGTACTCCGTTTACAAGAGAGTTTAAACTGTTTACAAAACAGCTGATTCGTACACAAGAGAGACTCTCATTTTACAAGGTAGGTACTCTATTAACAAGATGAAACGGTCTATACATGAGAGATACTCTGTTCACAGCACAAGACAGGCACTGTCTACAGGACGCTTTGCTACAAAGACTCTGTTCATCTACATAAGAGAGATATTCTGTTCACAACACAAGACAGACACTCTGTCTACAGGACGCTCTGTCTACAGGACGCTCTTTTTCTGTCTACAGGACGCTCTGTCTTCAGGACGCTCTGTCTACAGGATGCTCTGTCTCTGTCTACAGGACGCTCTTTCTACAGGATGCTCTGTCTACAGGACGCTCTTTCTCTGTCTACAGGACGCTCTGTCTACAGGACGCTCTTTCTACAGGATGCTCTGTCTACAGGACGCTCTTTTATAGGGACGCTCTGTCTGCAAGACAATCTGTCTACAGGTCACTGTCTACAGGACGCTCTTTCTCTGTCTCAAGGGACGCTCTGTCTACAGGATGCTCTGTCTCTGTCTACAGGACGCTCTTTCTACAGGACACTCTGTCTACAGGACGCTCTTTCTCTGTCTACAGGACGCTCTGTCTACAGGACGCTCTGTCTACAGGATGCTCTGTCTCTGTCTACAGGACGCTCTTTCTACAGGATGCTCTGTCTACAGGACGCTCTTTCTATAGGACGCTCTGTCTGCAAGACAATCTGTCTACAGGTCACTGTCTACAGGACGCTCTGTCTACAGGACGCTCTGTCTGCAAGACAATCTGTCTACAGGTCACTGTCTACAGGACGCTCTGTCTACAGGACGCTCTGTCTGCAAGACAATCTGTCTACAGAAAACTGTCTACAGGACGCTCTGTCTGCAAGACAATCTGTCTACAGGACACTGTCTACAGGACGCTCTGTCTGCAGGACGCTCTGTCTACAAGACGCTCTGTCTACAAGTCGCCCTGTCTACAAGATAAGTACTCTGTTGACAAAGGAGCTGTTCCGTGCACAAGAGAGATATTCTGTTTACTTAAATGCTATGTTTACAAGAGAGGTAAGATACTATAAAAGATACTACTTATAGCCCGGCGGATTGCAAAGGGATATATCAGGCCTCTCACCTCGTTGAACTCTATAAGAGAGCTACTGCATCCACAAAGAAACGGATCGCAAAGGGACATGTCAGGCCTCTCACCTCCTTGAAACTCTACAAGAGAGCTACTGCATCCACAAAGAATGCGAACGAGGTGCATTGGTTATGAGAAATACTATGTTTATGAGAGAATTACTCTTCCTACAAGACAGATATTCTGGTTACAGCAAAGATGATACATTCACAACGGAGGTACTCTGATTATATAAACGAATGTGTAATGTTCATTAGAGATTGTTCTGTCCGTAAGAGAGGTGATATATTTTAGAAGACATGTGTTCTGTTTTCAAGCGATGTACGCTGTTTACAAAGAATACGTTTTATCTATAACAGATGTTCTATGTTAAAAATAGAAGTGTGCTTCCCACAAGAGGTACTCTGTCTACAAAAGAGGTGCTTTGTTTACAAGAGAAGTGCTTTTCTCTACAAGATAACCAATAGCAGGAGGGCTGATGGTACAACAAATTTGAACAAAAAGCAGGGCTAGTGGTATGATGGACGAAGGTGAGCAGAGAGATTGATGATGGTATAACAGACACGGTGAACAGAAGGAAGGATGACGGTTTAATATGTAAAAGGTAAATAGAGGGAGGGATGATGGTGCAATAGTTAATGGCGAACAGAGGGAGGGATGATAGTATAATAGTCAAAGGTGAACAGATGGAGGGACAATAGTGTAACAGACAATGGTGGACAAGGAAGGACTACTGGTATAATAGTTAAAGGGTGAACAGAAGGAGGGCTACTATTATAACAGTTAGTAAATTTTCCTTAAAGAAGTTTTAAGGAGTTGAAATATGGACACCCAGTTATTTTGTATAAAGAGAAACTGACAGATGTTCGATTTGTTTAATCTATAGCAATACATTATATCCGTTGCAAACTGTATCAGTTTGGTTTTGGATATGTAGGGACAAATTAAGGAGTTCAGACTGTTAAACACTTTTAACATGAATTTAAAGATAGACTGATTTCATGTCGATGGCAAGACTTGAATCACGAATAGCGAAAGAGTTGATTTGTATTGACATTTTGCATCATAGATGATGTCAAACCGCATTTGAAAATGGATTTACACAAACATCTGAAATCAATTATGACAAGGTTTAGTTGTAGTGTTTTCAGAAATTACTGGTACATCACTACCTTCACAAGAAACATACGGAGACTGATTCACTTTATCTTCATTGCAAAAAGGGAAATGAAAATGAACTGCGTTTTGTATTGCGTTGCACTGTACTTAGTGATTTAAAAACACAATATATACCACAAACAAAATATTATAGTCGTCCTACCCAGTTTTGCTAAAGTGCTTCTGGTTTATAGAAAAGATAAACTTGTGAAAAAAATGTCAATTAACTTTATGACGGACAGTCTAGTGGTCTTTAATTCTGCAAAATAATACTCTATTGTGTATTTTTCTTTTTATTAAGTATTCCCTTCATGAGAGGCAACGGCAATGATGGATAAATATCATTGCTATCATTTATTCATTCTCTTTCTCTCTCTCTCTCTCTCTCTCTCTCTCTTCTCTCTCTCTCTTCTCTCTCTCTCTCTCAGGCGCGCGCGCGCGCACTCACACACGCACACGCACACACACACACACAACACACACACACCACACACACACACATATATAATATATATATATATATATGATATGTGTGTGTGTGTGTGTGTGTGTGTGTGTGTGTGTGTGGTGTGTGTGTGTATACACTATATATACTGCGCAGTACAGGGTTATACCTTACAGGAAGAGAAAATGTAAGAGCCATTGTTTACTAGAATAAAGTGTCATCAGCATAGCTGAGGAAGATTGAACACTAATTCATCAGCGGTCATGTTCAAGTACACATGCATATTTTCTCAGAGAGAGAGAGAGAGAGAGGGAGAGAGGAGGGGTTGAAAAACTATGGCAACAGAAAATAATTAAGAGAGAGGAACAGACAGGATACACTGACTGGGCTAAAAATATAGCTGGAGGGTTTTACATCAATGATTCAAGTCATGCGTAAAAGGACATCCTTCCTCAAAGTTTTTCAAGTGCAGCTTCCAAGACCATACGAGCGGCACGCAAGACAGCCATTGATTCCGCGCTTCACTGCGCATGACTGACGGCACCGCCTATAGAAGTCCTGTCCAGCCAGAAACACAGCTCAGAGAAAACCATTGGTAGGGACCGATCCGTATTTTTCTGTTTCGCCTTTAGCGCGCGCGCATGTGTGTGTGGTGTGTGTGTGTGTGTGGTGTGTGTGTGTGTGGTGTGTGTGTGTGTGTGTGTGTGTGTGTGTGTGTGTGTGTGTGTGTTGTGTGTGTGTGTGTGTCTGTGTGTGTTCCTGGTGTTGTGTGTGTGTGTGGTGTGTGTGTGGGTGTGTGTGTTGTGTGTGTTAATTGAAATAATTGGAACAGTACAGGTGCGCAAAAAGAGATTTAAACGCCATAGTAACATGAAAATCTCAGAGTATCACAAGTATGGATGGCTGTAGTTGATGTAAACTTTGAGTGACAAAGAAGAAACGAAGAAACATAGTTGTGTTTATCGCAGCCACTGTCATAAACATAATGACTGAAAACCAACTGAAAGGAGCAAAAAAAATGGGATACTCTATTCCATTAATTTTTGCAGAACTTGCAGTTTTATCTTAAGCTCAGGAAGAGGACACCACTTCCCATGAAGAAAAAAACACATCAACACACAGATTAATAAGTAATCAAAAAGGTAAGCCATGTCCTCAGCTTTCTCAACACACCAACCCCCCCACCCCACCCCACCCCATCCTTCACACAACACAACACACACACACACACACACACACACACACACACACACACATACACACACGGTAAGCACAATCATATTCTGTTTGTTTGTCTCGGTCATTTTTTTTTAATTAGTTTTTTTATGCAAGTATGTTGTAAAATATGGAAGAATGAATGATGAGTTTTATGAATTTCATCTGGCATTAATTCAAAATGTAATGTGAACTTCCAAGAGTTTATTGTATTGTAATTTGTAATGTGAATGAGACGAAATTTAGAATTGTGGTAAAGGAAAACAATGAAATGAGAAAACAACAAGATTGAAGAATAGATGAAACCGAGTGGACTCTAGTGATATGTCATTTTCCTACCTCTGCAAGGAATGTGGTTTTACGGTCAGCTCCAGATAGACTCTTGATACACCTATTCAAAACTTTCCTCTCCACGTATTCTGGAATTTTGCGCATTGGAACAATTTGTCACGTAGTAAATATTGAAGCTGCTTAAACTCTTGTTCTTCATGTTACTCAAACCTGAGTTCTGCAAATCTCCATCATGTGGCTGCCCATCGTCTCTTCCCAATGAGCTTCAAAACTCGGCTACTGAACTTTAAATGGAACCACAAAAATGTGATTAAGTCTCACCTCTTCTTAAACCCCCCTCTCCTCCAACTGTCTTCCCCTAAATGAAGGAATTCAACTCTAAATGTGTTACAACGTCTCGTCTGGCTTTACTCCCATCCTCCTGACCTTCTGTACGTCAATACTCCATCAGGCAGCTCTGAGCATCTGCAAACGCACGTATTCCGTCTGTTCGTCGCTCCGTTTCTTGCCGTGCGCTGTCTCTTCGGAATTCACCACCCTTTGATGTAAAATACATTGCGGATAATGCTAACTTCAAATAATGGCTTCAAATGGACCTGTTTCACAGCTGTTGTAACTAGCAGTCTATTTTTTTCTGCTATGCTTGACTTTAATGCCATTCGTCATTGTCCAGTATGTAGAGATCCGGTGCCTGTACGAGACGATTGCTGACATTTATTTATTGCAGCGTTGTATTATCGAATGCACCTGCTTTAAAGCATGAAGACTTTAAACTATTTTATTTGTGCGTAAAAGCATTGTCCTTTTTGTCTCTTTTTTTTATTCTAAAGTGCCACGTGCCTCATCACTATTCTGGATATGCTACTACATGGATTATTTGTCTCGTAGGAGTGGTCTATGGTGGTAGTAATAGTAGTAGAGGTAGAAGTAGAATAGGCAGTAGTAGTAGTAGTAGTAGTAGTAGTAGTAGTAGTAGCAGCAGCAGCACTAGCAGCAGCAGCAGCAGCAGTAGCAGTAGTAGTAGTAGTATCAAATCAAACATGTGAATAAATTTAACACCTAGGTTAAAATTTGAAGCCAAGTAAAAAAACAGGCAGAAATAAGAAAAGAAAGAAAAATAACAAAAAAACAAACAAACAAACAAAAAGACAAAACAAAGAAACGAAAAATGAAACCTGAGAGAGGAAGACTGAGAGAGGAAGCAGAAAACAAAATAACGCCATGGAATCTGACAGCTTTAAACTCCACAATTTGCTAAAAACAATACACAGTGATTTTTATTCTTACATCTTAATTCCTCGAAAATTGCTCTCTCTCTCTCTCTCTCTCTCTCTCTCTCTCTCTCTCTCTCTCTGTCTGTCTGTCTGTCTGTCTCTGTCTCTCTCTCTCTCTCTCTCTCTCTCTCTCTCTCTCTCTCTCTCTCTCTCTCTCTCTCTTATCGATCCCACTCTCTCAGTCCAGTCTAGCGGCGAGGTCGGAAAAGCTTTCAGTTCCTGAACCCAGTTCTAGCTGGGAAGGGTGGAAACAATTGAGACTAGAATCTCTTCCTTCATTTCCGCCCAGTCCGACAGGCTTGCTTTCCGATGGTCTACAGAGTCCTCCCAGATGCAATATGCTGCTACCGCTTACATCGAGACTCTCTCCTCCTTCCTCTCTCTCTCTCTCTCCTCTCTCTCTCTCTCTCTCTCTCTCTCTCTCTCTCTCTCTCTCTAACTGATTTGACGAAAAAGGCTCATAATCCCACCAATTTAAACCTATGGCTTAAAAAAGTAGTAGGAAATGAAGCTTTTGACTAATTTAGCGTGCTCAACCGATGTGCAACGGTGACATGTCAGTTCGGATACATTTTTTGTTACTTTTTTTTTTCTTACTTGTTCGCCGGAGAAACATTGCCTTCTCTCATGCTGTGGTATATACGTAAGACATTTCAAGTATATTTTCCCGCTTGTTTGAATTTTATTGATACATGCAAATTTTTTCTCGAGCAGAGCAAGGAAACTGTTACTGTATGTTATGAAGAACCTGATGTTATTCTATTCAATATTTCCTAAGGTTTTCTTTTTATCCACAGATATAGCCCATTGTGCAATGTCACTCATGGTGACAGAATTAGAAAAGCTATGGTCGGTTCACTTAACTGACGTGGCATTTTGGATACAGAAATGAAGTAGCCTATTCTGTGAAACAAAGAGTTAATGTGAGCCCTTCCGGTCAAAGTTATGATAAAGGAACGAGAATAGATTGGTATGAAAAAACTGATATGCTGTTTTATTGAGATGTACAGGATAAATTAAATGACAATCAGATGTATCTGTGAGAACTGGAACTTAAGTGCGCATATATGTATCAAGGAAGACGTTTAGATAGTTTTGCACAAGTACTTTGTCAAAGACTTAGTAACCGTGGGCAACAATACAAAAAAGTCATATTCAATCAAGTTACCAGCTGAATATCAGCATTCAAAAAAGTATAATTGTTCACTTTAGCCCAACACAAATCCTTTTAAGGATAGTTGACATCTGTGATTTATTTTGAATAATGTTTGGTTTTGGGTGTCTCCGAAATTAAGGCTTACGTGAATCGCTATACAAGAGGTCATCATCCCAAACTGCTGTTTCCTTTTGCGAAATTTCAAGTCAATGTGAAATTCACAGTTTTTAATGGGCACAGATTTCGGTGATCTCCGTCGGAGAACTTATCTGCTGGAAGTATAAGTCATAAATACTTCGATTGGGCTTGCTTTCCGATGGTCTACAGAGTCCTCCCAGATGCAATATGCTGCTACCGCTTACATCGAGACTCTCCCTCCTTCCCTCTCTCTCTCTCTCTCTCTCTCTCTCTCTAACTGACTGATTTTGAAAAAGGCTCATAATCCCACCAATTTAAACCTATGGCTTAAAAAAGTAGTAGGAAATGAAGCTTTTGACTAATTTAGCGTGCTCAACCGATGTGCAACGGTGACATGTCAGTTCGGATACATTTTTTGTTACTTTTTTTTTTCTTACTTGTTCGCCGAGAGAAACATTGCCTTCTCTCATGCTGTGGTATATACGTAAGAACATTTCAAGTATATTTTCCCGCTTGTTTGAATTTTATTGATACATGCAAAATTTTCTCGAGCAGAGCAAGGAAACTGTTACTGTATGTTATGAAGAACCTGATGTTATTCTATTCAATATTTCCTAAGGTTTTCTTTTTTATCCACAGATATAGCCCATTGTGCAATGTCACTCATGGTGACAGAATTAGAAAAGCTATGGTCGGTTCACTTAACTGACGTGGCATTTTGGATACAGAAATGAAGTAGCCTATTCTGTGAAACAAAGAGTTAATGTGAGCCCTTCCGGTCAAAGTTATGATAAAGGAACGAGAATAGATTGGTATGAAAAAAACTGATATGCTGTTTTATTGAGATGTACAGGATAAATTAAATGACAATCAGATGTATCTGTGAGAACTGGAACTTAAGTGCGCATATATGTATCAAGGAAGACGTTTAGATAGTTTTGCACAAGTACTTTGTCAAAGACTTAGTAACCGTGGGCAACAATACAAAAAAGTCATATTCAATCAAGTTACCAGCTGAATATCAGCATTCAAAAAAGTATAATTGTTCACTTTAGCCCAACACAAATCCTTTTAAGGATAGTTGACATCTGTGATTTATTTTGAATAATGTTTGGTTTTGGTGTGTCTCCGAAATTAAGGCTTACGTGAATCGCTATACAAGAGGTCATCATCCCAAACTGCTGTTTCCTTTTGCGAAATTTCAAGTCAATGTGAAATTCACAGTTTTTTAATGGGCACAGATTTCGGTGATCTCCGTCGGAGAACTTATCTGCTGGAAGTATTAAGTCATAAATACTTCGATTTGGTTCGTAATATGAACGTCAGGATCGTAAATTGAAAATGTACACGCCCACTTTTCAGTTAGAGTAGTGCATGATACATCTAAGTCCAACGTGTAATGCTTCAAAAGGCTCATGAATCTGTGCTGTTAACAGGGCTTAGCAGGTGATGCTTTTGAAGACAGCAGCAAGTGTCTCTCTCTCTCTCTCTCTCTCTCTCTCTCTCTCTCTCTCTCTCTCTCTCTCTCTCTCTCTCTTACCATTCCGCTGAATTTTACAAAAAAAAAAAAAAAAATGTTCGCCATAATACAACTACAACAGATCAAACATTTTTTACGTACATGCCTGAAAACAATTATTATACTTCTGCTGTATGGGATTCATCCATGCGAATACACCGAAGCCTTTAGCAAGACTACAAAGGCGTTCACTAAAACTAACTCTCTTAAAATCTACTTCACCTTCAGTCAAAACGATTATGTCTCTCGAGGAAACAAAAGTCGACTACAACAAGGCTCTGTGTATGCACAAACTGGTAAATGGCAATGCCTCCTCCATCAATTTTGAATAATTTTCCACAGCAATACAACCGCCACTTTCATACGATCCCATAAGCTTACTTCTTTCTAGACCCGACCGTTTCGATTCAAAACCCCGTTTAGTTTGGGTACCTACTAAGCTATTTTTTTTTCGGTAAAATGCTGCAATGCAACAAATGTAAGTGAAATATCAAATACTCTCAAAACAGATAAATTAATTGAATCAACAGATAAAAAAAGAGACAGCCAGCATATGTCCATTTAGGAATTGGGCTACACACGTACATTTTGCCTACGCTTTCAAACTGTAGTTATGAGTGGACGCAAGCTTGTGTTAAGTTTCCGTAATATCACTCGAATTGTACCACAGTATTTCTTATTTATGGCTGACTATCGTTTTGTATCCACTTTGTTTTAGCTGTTGGTCACTCAAACTACATATTAAAACTCTCTCTCTCTCTCTCTCTCTCTCTCTCTCTCTCTCTCTCTCTCTCTCTCTGTGCAACACTCTTATTAGTTTAATTAACTGTCTTATATGTGTAAGAGGACTGGAATACACAGACGGATAACAAACTTTTCCAGATCCGTCCAAACCTAGAAGAGTTCCTCTCATCTAACTCTGGTGGTCGCAAAGCAGAAGCGGTTTGATGCCGGCTGCACACTGACCATTCGTTTTTAACTCATTCTGACCTTTAAAGAGTGAAGAAGCCCCGTGCTGCATTCCACGTCATGTGCCACTCACAATGAAACATGTTTTTAGAGTCTTGGGACTTGCATGATATGAGACATAGACACTTCACAGCAGACTCCATGACAACTTGTTCAGAGATGTTCCATCTTGGTAAGGTAAGGTAATGTTGCTTATGGCCCAGCCGACCGCAAAGGGCCATATCAGGGCAGTCACCACGTTAAAATCAACTCACAAGTCATAAAACAACAACAACAACAACAACGAACATTCATACATCTCTTTTAAAATATATCTTTTTAAAACGCACAAAAAAAAATCCTTAAAAATCTGTCTTCTGTAAAATCTTAGATCAGATGAAAAATGTTAATCTCTTTCAGAAATTCAATGATCACGTCAGGTGGGACATCTCTGAACAAAGTTTTCATGGAGTGTGCAGTTGAGTGTTTATGTCTCACATCGTGCAAGTCCCAACAATCTAAAAGAATATGGTTCTCTGTGAGTGGAACATGACATGGAATGCACCACGGAGCTTCTTCACGTTTTAAAAGATAAGAAGTGAGTATAAAACGAGTGGCCTGTATGCAAACAGCATAAGACTGTTTCATCTTTACGGCCGCCTCGGGAACATGGTAAAAACTCTTTCAGGTTTGGACGGATTTTAAACAGTTTATCCGTCTGCGAGGTCCTTTCCTCTTGCAAGAGGTCTTTGACATAAGCCTGTGTTTTGGGTTTCAGATCAGTGTGAGGAATAGACAACCTGCTCAACTTTTCCTTTGTGGTACTCTTGGCAAGTTCATAAACCACCTCGTTGCCTCGAATGCCCACATGGCTGGAAACCGCCTGATGTGATCTTTGAATTTCTGAAAGAGAATAACATTTTTCATCTGATCAGCGATTTTACAGCAGAAAGATTTTGAACAAAATTTTTCGCGTGTTTTTACGTATATTTTAAAAGGTTGTATGAATGAAGGATTTGTTAGTTGACCTCAACGCGAGAACAACCCTATATGGCCCTTTGCGGTCGGCTGGGCTGTAAGCAACAATACCTTATGTGTAGGCCTATGCCTATGAGAGAGAGAGAGAGAGAGAGAGAGAGAGAGAGAGAGAGAGAGAGAGTATTCGCTCTAAAGCGGTACAGTGCCCTAAGCAAAGACGGTGGGATGGACCATTGAAAAACAGAACAATACACAAACGCAGCACGGTAACTCCGAGAGAAAAACCATTATCCCTCAAATGAACACGTCAGTCATGTGAGTCTGGTGAACAGAGGCTGTCATCCCAAACAGAACAGGGTCAGGCCTGCAGTGCCTCCATCGCCAGTGCTGCACGTGCATGGATCTCGGCGTGTTATTAACCGTCTACACGTTTCCCACTGCGGAGATGTCTTTCCTCTTTGCATACCAGTATAGACATCTGGTGTCTACAGAAATAGCTGTACAAGAACATACCATGACAAGCACACATCAGCACATCGGTAGGCCTATTAGTGGATCGACCGACGGTCACTTTTCTAAAAGATTTATTTCTCTCCTTATTCCTGAGTCATCTTTGCACAGACCTACCTATCAATATGTCGCAACACAGCTTTTCACAACAATAGTACTGAAACCACTAAAAGAACTATCGATCGTTGATCCGATGTCCGTGTCAAGTTGTGGAATGGTAGAACTGCCACAGTCAGTCATGCCTGAAGTTTCCCTGGTCTTGGGCACGTACAACACATCAGACGGTGCTTCGTTTCGTCTTGTAAGTTGTCATTTCGGCTTGGCTTTGTTGTCAAAACATACTCACGCGTACTTACGCTCTGGACATACTATCAGGAAGAAATGGCACATTCTAATGTGCCTACCATGTCAAAGTCACGGTCATGCTTCTTACTTGCCTGTTCCCGCTGCTGCTCCATTGCCCTCTCCTGGGGCCGCACTTATATGTCGGTAAACTTACTTCTACAACGATTAACTCCTGGGTACAAACCCTGTTGGTTCAGCGCATTCTTCTTTCGTACCTATATCCTATATTTTGTCTCGGTTTCATCCTACGAAGTATCTAGAAAGTGAACGGTGAAGTCAGATAAAAAGAGGGATTCCCTCCTTCTGCGCATGTCTTGAATAACCCCCAACCTTTTGCGCATGCCCACAAACACGCTGACACACACACACACACACACACAAAGACTGAAAAAGCAACTTAACTAAAACAAATTTGATAAAACTATTAAAAGGCCATAAACATGAAGTCATACTCACATGCACACACACTGATACAAAGTAACAGTGACACACACAGGCACGAAGACAGAGTTAACCTACACACACACACACACACACACACACACCAAGAGTTAAGCTAACTATCGTAGCAAACGAATTTGGGGGGCTACAGTCACACTTGTAGAGCAGGGAGCCGAGTTCCGTGTCTCAGTCTGTGCAAATCAGATTCAGTGTCTTCTGGGAGAGTGTCTGTCAGCAGGAAGATGTTGTGACGACGAAATCTTAACTTTGCGTGAAGTTCGTGATCATGAACGTGTCCAATGGCTTTGTTTTGATCTAACCCAGGGCGATCTCATGCCCTATCCTCGTTGTATGTTACCCACCCCTCACACACGGCAAACCATGAGGTCAAAGTTATTCTCGACATATGGATCTGCAAGTAACGGACCTTCGAGCTAAAAACGAGGTAGGAGGTCACTTCCCCATTACCGACGGCATGTAAGTACGGCCCCTGGTTACGTCGGATCTGACTGAGTTGTTTACTTCTATAATATTGCACCTGTGTGTCAGGATAAAGGGCAGAATCCGTCATCTTTGTTGACATTGACGGGTTGGCAGACTTGAGGCGTAAGACAACCACAGTGCTGTCTTCTCCGTCCACCTTCCATCGGTCACCTCGGTATCCGTCAGCAGGACGCTCGAGGTCTTTGAAATCGCTAGAGGCCCAGTAACTGGCATACTGACAATGAAATTCTTTGATGCACCGGTCTTTCCGTGTGCGCCCTTTTGCTTTGCTTCATATCATATGCCTCCTCCCCCCTCCCCAACGCGCACACACACACACACACACACGTCGTCCACCCGCGCGCCAACACTCACCCCGCGCCCATGTGCGCATGCGCGCGCAAGAGAGAGAGAGAGAGAGAGAGAGAGAGAGAGAGAGAGAGAGAGAGTATGTTTCTTTCTTCATTTCATTCGTTTACTTCGATAACACCACGTGTGAACTTTAATCTTTTCGTTGCTGTTTTGCTCGGAATTATTCAGTATTCGACACTTCTTTGTCCTATTTTTTTTGTGTTTAAGATTGCATTACATCTGTGCACATAGTTTTACATTTCTTCTGTTTTGTTTGATGATTTTTATGTTTATGTTTGGTATTCATGTTTCTTTTTGAAGAGGGTTTTTGTGGTGCACCATGTAAACATGCACCCATGTTTTTTGCATGTTGCGTGCGTGCGTGCGTGCGTGCGTGCGTGCGTGTTTGTGTGCGTGCGTGACGTTCTTGTTGTGAGTATACTTGCGTTCGCGTGTTGTATGCATAACGAACCTGGAAAAAAAGG
>JADBJO010032514.1:0-7500 GCA_016801955.1 Conus betulinus
CAATGATACTGATAGCAGCCTTTTTTTCCCCATAAACCCATCTCCGCTTACAAACAGTCAAAAACGTTTTTTTTTTTTTTTCAGTGATTATTCATTACCTCCTCTTACATTTTGGAAGTTACGATCGTAACCTTTCATCAACAATATTCTGTAGAAGGCAAAGCAATCCTTGTTGCTTCAGCCACCTTGTCTTGATCATGATCTCGATCTAGAACATGAAGCATCGATGATTACATCATCAGTTGCGTATCTTTTATTTGTGCTTTTTGAAGGAAATCCAGTTTCCACTGCAAGGGATTTGGAGGCGGTGGAGGCGGGGGGGAGGGGAGGTGGAGGGGAGTGAGGGTGGCACTGAAAGGACGGGCTGGAAGTTTGGGACGGAGGAGCAGGAGATATAACGTCCTCCAGGATTCCCCTGGACTGTGTGCCACTCGCCAGACTGTTGTGTGACCTCACAGGCGAAAACAGGTCATCCTCCCAGAAATCAGGCCTCGGCCCCCTGGTTCAGATTAAATGTGCAGTTTTGATACTGTCAGTGATCCTCAAACAGGTTGCTGACCTCAGTTTGATACAGATAGAGAGAGAGAGAGAGAGAGAGGGAGGCAGAATGAAACAGACTCTCTCTCTCTCTCTCTCTCTCTCTCTCTCTCACACACACACACACACACACACCAACACACACACCTACACACACACACACACCACACACACACACACACACACCTACACCACACACACAACACACACCCACACACACACACACACACACACCTACACACACACACACACACACCACACACACACACACACCCACACACCTACACACCCACACACACACACACACACACACACACACACACACACACACACCTACACACACACACACAACACACACCTACACCACACAACACACACACACACACACACACACACACACACACACCTACACACACACACACACACATACACACCACACACAACACACACACACACACACACACACCTACACCACACACCACACACACACACCACACACACACCACCACATTCCAGATGGCAAGATCAACATGGAGTTTCTAGTGGAAGAGATATTGGGAAAACAAAGCGAGGGGTTCTGTTTGTTGGCGTAGGTCAATGTTTTGAAGGATAAGAGATGGAAGCTTGCACCCTATATGTCTCCATGATCCTCAGAGAAACACGGACACACGGCAGCTGCACTCAGATATTCGGGGTAGGTTTTATGGGCGCAGTTGCCTTTGAGTATCGTTTCGTTCTTCTTCGCTAAAATAACAATAACATTGCAATATCGTCTTTATCACTCGATCACACTATAACGTATTCATCACAAAAAAGCAGTCACACCGTTATGTCTTTTTCGTCACTGAAATTTCAATGGCATAGCTGTATCTTATTTATCATTAAAGTAGATGTCGCACTCTTAGACCTTCTTTGTCACTGACATAACGGTAACATTACAACATCATCTTAATCACTAAAG
Organism: Conus betulinus; assembly: GCA_016801955.1. Lineage (NCBI taxonomy): Eukaryota > Metazoa > Mollusca > Gastropoda > Neogastropoda > Conidae > Conus > Conus betulinus. The sequence goes on from JADBJO010032514.1 coordinate 1,499, forward strand.
CGTCAGTTACATTCTTATATCTTCTTCGTCATTTGAGTGAAAACATGCTAACTACACATCTTCTTTATCACTAAAACAACAATGTTATTGGCATATCTCGTTCGTCACGAAAATAACAACCATATCATGGTTTCTTCGTCACTAAAAATGACAATTATATCATCAGTTTTTTTTTTTTTCGCATTTATAGTAAAAGAATTAATATAATTATATCTTCTTTGACACTAAATGATGATCGAACTATTACGTCTTCTCGGACGTTAGGGAGTGTGATTTGCAGTTATTTATCTATAGATTTGACAGTTGTGAGAAAATATCAGGGGTGTAATTTGTAGTTTGTAATCAATAACTTTGTATGCGATGGGAAAGTATCAGGGAGTGTGATTTTTAGTAAATGATCTACAGATCTGCAGATGCGTGGCAAATATTAGAGAATGTAATTTATGGTCAGTTATTTTGCTGACCGTTAAAGAGCTACATCAGGGTAAATCTTATCCTGTCGTTAAATCTCGTGTAATTTGTTGAATGTGTATTTCAGTTGCATTGCACTTGTTTTGTTGTTGTTGTTGTTGTTGTTGTTGTTCAACTCTAAAAGGAAGATTGCTTTTGGCCAGTTTTGCTTTGAAAGAGGAAGTGAAACATTACACTGACACTCGAATCTGCAACTTTCATGGAAGCCCACAACGCTAACCACTGAGCCACGGAAGATGTTTGTAGTTATATCCAGTAAGTTGGTGCCTGAGACATTCAAATATCGGGGTGATATCAATCTGCCGTTTGGAAGATGAGATATGTAGATCGAAACATCTACCCTCCCCCTGCTCCCCCCCCACAACCCCAGTCCCCCCCCCCTTCCTCATCTCCTTCCCCCCATTTCCATCCCCCCCCCCCCCCCCCCCTCCCTGCTCTCTCCGTCAATCTCCTCCTTTCTAATTCTGGTTCCACCAAGTCCTGCTTTTGGACGATGTCCGTTCCATCTCCCTTTTTTCATGGAATATGCATTTCTTGCTGCATTTCTTCCGCACCGTTACATGCGGGCCATCTTCCGCCATTCTTATCTGACTCATTCATCTCTGGCGCCACTCCGCCTCTTCATTCCTGCGTCAAACGATCTGGAATCCGCAATCTGGGAACGTGCCGGGCAGATCAATCACTGTGTCGTGATTTGTGATCTGGAACGGGGCGAGTCAGGCGTGGCCGTGGGGAGAGTGGCGTGGGGGGGGGGGGGGGGGGGGGGGGGGTGTGCGTGAGGACGCCCTGAGAAGGAAAGCTTCATTTACTCATTACTGCTGATGTGAGAGAACACCCAGGGTCTGCTGTGCAGGATGAATGTGTCTAGGGTCATGGCTGAATGCTGCTGGAAGTGAGTGGTGGTGGTGGTGGTGATGGTGTGGTGGGATTCAGGGATTGAGATCATCACTCACTCTCTCTCTCTCTCTCTCTCTGTCTCTGTCTCTCTCTCCCCCCTCTCCCTCTCTCTGTCTGTCTTTCTGTCTGTCTCTCTCTCTCTCTCTCTCTCTCTCTCTCACACACACACACACACACACACACACACACACACACACACACACACACACACACACACACACACATACGTGTGCACGCACACACACACACACACACACACACACACACACACACACACACACACACATACACACACATACACACACTCATTTACACACATTCGCACGCACACACATATACACACACTCACGCACGCACGCACGCGCGCACGCATGCACACACACACACACACACACACACACACACACACACACACACACACACACACACACACACACACACACACCTTTTTTTTTCCGTTCTTGGTCGTAACCCACTCTGCAGCTATAGTTTTTAAGACACCCCCTCCCCCCTCCCCCCTTTCGTTTTTCCCTGCAACTGGAATATGAACGCAGGAGAAACTTCTTTGCAAACTGATTACTTGCTTTGTACAAGAATGCATGAATATCCCTCTCAACATTCCGTGGACAAAACTTTGCTGGCACAGTTTATAAGTTGTTCTCAGATAGGGACATGCGTGTGTGTGTGTGTGTGTGTGTGTGTGTGTGTGTGTGTGTGTGTGTGTGATAGTAAAGGATGTGGAAGCGTCTAGAAAAACAAAACAAAGCAGAACATGTCTGGATTATGCCTGGCATTGTCATTTTACTGCAATGGAACTGTACACGCTCAGTTGTACGTTATCACGGCCATTCTTCATCAGAGAGTAAGTAGAAGTGTACGATCCAAACGATTTCAGAACGTATTCTTTATACTGACTTTTCCCCCTTTTGCACAGGTTGAATAGAGAGAGAGAGAGAGAGGGAGAGAGAGAGAGAGAGGAGTGAGTGAGAGAGAGAGAGAGAGAGGGCAGTGAGAGAGAGAGAGAGAGAGAGAGAGGGGGACGGAGACACACAGAGAGAGAGAGAGAGAGAGAGAGAGCAGCAATCATTCTCACTAAACATCCTTTCGATCTTGGGGCATAAAGTGAGAGGCGAACTCTCGAGTTCTGTCACTCAGAATATTCAGAAGAGTTTCAGGAATGATTATTAATGCTTTGCAAGGAGCATTCTGTGTGATCTAGGGCTCGGTTGATGTTTCCCCTTTCGTAAGATTATGCCACCACCCCCCCCCCCCCCCCTCCTCTCGCATCCCTGCCTTACCCTCAACCATCCCGCCTTCATTCCTCCCCTCTTTTCCTTATATCATTACTTAAAAATTGCAACCGGGTGAGGAAGATGCAGCCGACGCCATCGTTCACTAAGCTCCCAGCAAACAAAGAGTTTTTGCTTCGTGTATTGAGCAGGCTTTCAAAGATTAATAGGATGTCCAGCAAGAATCATTGGCGGTGGGGATCTCTGTCTGTCTCTCTCTCTCTCTCTCTCTCTCTCTCTCTCTCTCTCTCTCTCTCTCTCTCTCTCTCTCTCTCTCTCTCTGTCTGCGCAAAGCTGCCCATTTTCACAGACATCATACATTGCCGTCAATGGTGTATGGGCCGGAGTGCTGGAGCTCACTGCCTGCCATTAATTCGGACCCATCCGCCGTGTACAATCCGCACGATGGGGCACCACATTCGATTAGTCGGACACACACCCCTTTCCTTCCCTCATGTCTGCCCAGTGCTACAGAATAAAAACTTCACCCATCATTTTTTTTTTTTGGTTTCCCCATGGTTAATTCTCCAGTTTCTCTTGAAGACAATAGAACTTTAAGGAGGTTGATGAACTGACGTCCACTGAAGTCTTTGCCTCGTCTTAGAAGTAGTCACTTGACCACTCGCATCGAGCCTCTGTTGCACTCTTCAGGGATGCACGTGGTGCATGTCTCTCCACCGAAAAAAAAAAAAAAAAACTCAGAGCATCCTTAACCACAAAAACGTGTGGCCCCCACTGTCTGCTGTCTCCTCTTTCCTGTATTTTCTGCCTGAAGAGTCAAAGGAGACAACGCTTCAGGACTGCTACACTGCCATAGGATTTCCAGATCTGGTCTCTGTAGTTGATGTAGCTCTGATGACAGTGGTCAAGTCATTTTTCTAGAGCCCAGCCGATTGTGAAGGCCACATCAGGACTAAGGACATTGGTGTGTGTTCTGAGGAAAGCCTGGGTGGGGTCAACTAGTTTTCGACCACGAGTAGCAATCATCAAAACGCTGAACAGACGGACACGGTAGTAAGTGCATCACTGAAGTGTATCAGATCCGTTTTTCAGTACAGCTGGAAGCTCAGCAAGGCTCAGTCTGGCGTGTCTGGCACATGGAGACAGCTCTCCTGGCATGTCTGGCACATGGAAGACAGCTCTCCTGGCGTGTCTGACACATGGAAGACAGCTCTCCTGGCAGGTCTGGCACATGGAAGACAGCTCTCCTGGCATGTCTGACACATGGAAGACAGCTCTCCTGGCAGGTCTGGCACATGGAAGACAGCTCTCCTGGCAGGTCTGGCACATGGAAGACAGCTCTCCTGGCATGTCTGACACATGGGAAGACAGCTCTCCTGGCATGTCTGGCACATGGAAGACAGCTCTCCTGGCATGTCTGACACATGGAAGACAGCTCTCCTGGCATGTCTGACACATGGAAGACAGCTTCCCAGGCTGTCCAGTAAGGACTCCTGATTTGTCAAGTGACAAGGGACTGGTGATAAGGGACTGTGATAAGGGACTGGTGACAGGTAACAAGAGACAGGTGGCAAAGGACCGGTGATTAGTGACAAAGGACTGGTGATTAGTGACAAAGGACTGGTGATTAGTGACAAAGGACTGGTGACTAGTGACACAAAGGACTGGTGACTAGTGACACAAAGGACTGGTGATTAGTGACAAAGGACTGGTGATTAGTGACACAAAGGACTGATGATTAGTGACAAAGGACTGGTGATAGAGACAAACAACTGATGATTAGTGACACAAAGGACTGGTGGTTAGTGACGCAAAGAACTGGTGATTAGTGACGCAAAGGACTGGTAATTAGAGACACAACGGACTGGTGATTAGTGACGCAAAGGACTGGTGATAAGAGACGCAAAGGACTGGTGATTTAGAGACAACGGACTGGTGATTAGAGACACAAAGGACAGGCGATTAGTGACGCAAAGGACTGGTGATTAGTGACGCAAAGCACTGATGATTAGTGACAAAGGACTGGTGATTAGAGACACAAAGGACTGGTGTGTGACAAAGGACTGGTGATTAGTGACAAGGGACTGGTGGTTAGTGACAAAGGCCTGGTGGTGATTAGTGACAAAAAGGACTGGTGATTAGAGACACAAACGACTGATGATTAGTGACACAAAGGGCTGGTGATTAGTGACACAAAGGACTGGTGATTAGTGACGCAAACCACTGATGATTAGTGACACAAAGGGCTGGTGATTATTATGACAAAGGACTGGTGATTATTGACACAAAGGACTGGTGATTAGTGACACAGAGGACTGGTGATTAGTGACACAAAGGACTGGTGATTAGCGACAAAGGCCTGATGACAAGGGGCTGGTGATTAGTGACAAAGCACTGGTGATATGTGACAAAGGATTGGTGATTAGTGGACAAAGGACTGTGACAAAGAGTGGTGATTAGTGACAAAGACTGGTGATTAGTGACAAAGGATTAGTGATTAGTGACAAAGGGACTGGTGATTTTGCGGAAAGTGACCTGCGTCTGGTGACAAGGATTTAGTGACTAGTGACACGGGACTAAGGAATGGGGTTAAGGGACTGGGTGACAAGAGAAGTGGAAGCGCCCACACGCATCTCCACTGGAACGGAATGCTGGATTCTGGCAGCAGACCTGGAGCCCACGCTGCACGCAGCCTTACAAAACCGCAGTTCCGACAAATTGACTGCGTCACCTACACGGAACATAGGACACAGGGTCACGCGCAAGGCAGCACCCAACACGCAGGCTGGCAGAGGGGCTGTGTCCCAGCAGTCATCACACACTGTCAGTAGCTGTGGCCATGACCCCCCTGTCCAAGACCATCTGTTAGGGTACCACAGACCGTGGACGTCGCAATACACCCAAGAATTCCCGGGTGGATAATGTAAAGGGCTGGACTCGATTTTTTATATCTCTGTCTTCGTGTGCGTGACTGCTGTGAGGACGAGGGCTGTGAAGATCCCTGAGGGGTGCAAGCGTCGGTCACGTGACCCCTACGACTCCATGCTCGTGGACGCTGAATGAAAATGGCCGCCGCTGTGTGCTCCATCCCCCCACCAGACCACAGACCCTGTTCTTTTCTCCGTTCTTTCCTCTCATCTCTAGAAGGCTGAACTTAGCTAGAAGCACGAAAACTACAGTTCGTCCTCTCTAGAAATCCAGAAACATGCATTCCTGACAACTCCGTTGTTGCCTGCTGCCCTCCTCCACCACCACCAGCCTTTCTCACGGAACAGAAAAAAAAAAGAAGACAAGACCCAACGAGCAACAGATTAGCCCGGGGCCTGGTTTGTTACAGTAACATTTTCAGATATGTCCGTGGTGGTGCAAATGTAGGGGGCTTCT
>JADBJO010032514.1:12500-15612 GCA_016801955.1 Conus betulinus
TCAGCTGGTAGATCTGAAGGGGTCCCTTCATCTAGTCTGACTCACAAGGGCTAGTATTGTTACTTTTCTCCCCAGTCTCTGCATGTACAAAAGTGCTCTCCTGACGTTATTACTGCACACATTTTGTTTATTCCCAAAGGCTGTCGTTGAGACAACCTTCTGATGGTCTGGGGGTCAGGATGTGGCCACAGGGTACGCAGTTTGTGCTGATGATTAAGTCATGATGTCCCTCAGGGCAGACAACCCAGTGAAATGAATGTTTGGCTTTTCCTTCCAAGCTGCTGGTGAAAAGAGGGGGGTCCTGTTTTGTGCAGGAGAAGGGACTGCAGAGAGATGATGTGGAAGGGATGGCTGGGGGCTGTTATGCATTTCTTGCAAACGCTCTCTCTCTCTCTCTCTCTCTCTCTCTCTCTCTCTCTCTCTCTCTCTCTCTCTCTCTCTCACACACACACACACACACACACACACACACACACACACACATAACAACCCTTGATACTAGGTAATATTTATGTTAATCATGTTTTGTCGTTATAAGCTTGTTCATTGTTTTCCTTTCTGTGTATCGTGTATATGTTCATTTTGATATTGTTTGTTACTGTCGTTGTTCTTAAGGGCATGGTGTAAAAAAAGCAATAGTTTATCCGTTTTACCCTCAATGAAAATATTCGTATTCTCTCTCTCTCTCTCTCTCTCTCCTCTCTCTCTCTCTCTCCTCTCTCTCTCTCTCTCTCTCTCTCCTCTCTCTCTCTCTCTCTCTCTCTCTCTCGCATATGCTGTCCATTTCACAGTAGCATGAGAGAAAAGTTCATTGCTCAAAGTTCTATCATAATGCAAATGGTTTTCGTTGATCTGTCCTGTTGGCCTCAACGAAACAGTAATACAAGTCAGAAAATTAGCACTTTATAGTGATCAAGGTTTAAAGCGCGGCAGATTGCTATGACTTGAATGTATATTTATGTATTTGTATATAATGGTGTATTGTTTTTGTCCCCCTCTTCAGTACACAATTGAACTTTCCACTACTTCGTCGTTATCTTCAATGCAGAAATTGTATATGATGAAAAAAAAAATATTTGCTTTGCAATTAACGCTTTCAGATACTTTTTCTTTTTACTCATACAGAAGTGCATCTCATCATACAGAGACTGAGTTTATAACTATTGTGATGGGAGTAAAGTTTGTAAACTTATAAGCAGAACCGATCTTTCTTCTCTTCAGTGGAATGGAATTGACTTGTCCAGAGGGTAAGAGGCAGCTCATGTTATTCCTTCAGTCAGCCTTCCACAACTACCCAAAATGTCGTCAAAATAACGGCAGTTGGGTTGTGCATTGCCACAGACACAGACCTCTATGCTTCCACTATACTTATGGACTTGGAGGCACAAATGGTGCGCATCCGTATTGCACGCAAAATTTGAATCCAAACTGCGTACAAAAAACCGTCTGAAAATGAGTTCATCCGGTCCCCCATCCCCAGAATGCCCTGGTGCATTGCTCGTTGCACAAAAACGCAATCTGCATGCACCCTCGCCTGTTTCTTCCCTCTACCACCGTCCTTCCCATTTTCCTCCCCATGCTTCGCCCTTCGGTCTCCTTTTCTCGGTACTTCCTGTGCTTGATCTATACACATATTGATCCAAACGGTGAAACTGCTTCTCTTGTTTCCAAAAGCATTCAAAAAAATGAACTTTGTACTCTCGGAAACACTTTAGTTCTGGTGATAACCGCCGGTTCACGACTCCCGCGTGATCGTTTTTTTTTCCTTTGGGCCATTTCAGACTATTACCAGAAAGCAGATAAGGTCAGAGATTCGCAGGCTACACCGCTGCCTTTATATTCTAATTAGGCATGGGGGGGGGGGGGGGGTGTGCAAAATTGTACCGATCTCACTTTCACAGGAACAGACCAGACCCACATATTTGAAGCATTTACTGTCACTGTTGCAGTAGCCGGTCAGAGGCATGGGGGCAGGGCGGTGATGCAGGCTGTGTCGACAGTGACGGGCAACTGTTTTTTTACAATTTTATTTTGAGCATAAACAAGTGGGGTATGTATTGTTTGGTCGATGAAAGAGGAATGTACCCATGAACAAGGTGAACCATGTAACGAAAGTGTTCATGGCCGTTTTTCTTCTCTTCTTCTTCTTCTCCTCCTCCCTCCCCCCTCCCTCCTCCATCTTCTTCTTCTTCTGTCCTCTTCTTTCTCTTCTTCTTCTTCTTCTTCGTTTTTCTCCCCCATCCTCCTCCGCCTCCTCCTCCTCGAACCTTCTTTTCTTCTTTTCTTCTTCTTCTCTTCTTCTTCTTCTTCTTCTTCTTCTTCTTCTCGTCGTCGTCGTCCCCTCCCTCTCCTTCTCCTCCTCCTCGACCTTCTTCTTCTTCTTCTCTGCTCTTCTTCTTCTCTATACTTTACCAACCATAAGCCTTCAGTGCAGGGGAATGCCATTCAGTACAAGACGATTTCTGTTCAGTACAAATTCGCATGTTAGAGTACAAATGGCACACGAAACACAAAAGGGACTTTTACTTCCAGTGCTGGGGGGTGGGGGGTTGGGGGGGGGGATTTCTGTTCAGACACAAGAAAACCCTTTATTCGGTACAAGAGGAGTGTTAGGGACTGATTTTTAATTACAACGTAAACGTCTGGTTGTATCACGAGTGTAACGTCTTTTCAAGCAAAAGGTCGTGCATTCGTAGAAAATTCAAGAAAAAAAAACCAAGGGGAATGAGTCGTCAGTGCCAGAGAATTCCATTGATTGCAAGTGGATAATCGATGTTTGGCAAGGGGACCCTATTGCATATAAGGGGAAGGTCTATCAACTGTGAGGGGAAATATTGCCAGTTTCAAAGTTGAAAGTATGTGTTGAGTACAAATAGAATTATACTGGTACTATTCATATAGTCCAGTTTAAAAAAAAATGGTCAGCCAGTCGGAGTGGAATCTATCTTCAAGACAGGGAGGAATATATGTTCAGTACAGAGGAAGTACCTATCTATTCAACACTAAGGAAATGTCCATTAAGTTTCAAGAGGAAGAATCTAGTAGTAAGACAAGTGAATGGGGTTTTTTATGGTTCAAGACGAAAGTTTCTTCAGTATAGTCAACCGTATTT